>CDFA01024432.1:0-17286 GCA_000826305.1 Acanthamoeba healyi | reverse complement strand
GTCTGACTTCTTCTCTCGCGCAGGCCGTGGCCATGCTTCACCACTCGCGAGAGCTGGAGCCCATCTTCTGGGAGTTCTTTGCCAAGTGCACGTTCCTCAAGGAGAAGACCGAGCGAATTGAGAGCCTGCCCGACTGTATCGCGCTTGGCAAGGTCATCAAGGCGCTCAAGGAGGAACTAAGGGTAAGACCTCGCGCGCTCCTCCTCCTTGTGTCGTGCTGTGCTTTCATCTCTCCTCCTCTTTGTATCGTGCTGCACATGTCATCTTGTCTGATGTGACGCGACTCGGGCAGAGCTGTGAGGGAACGCCGGTGAGGCTCAACTCCGCGAGGACCAGCACCAGCAGCACGGACAGTATCTCCGAGCTGCAGAACGCGCATCGGTCAAGTCAGTCCGTTAAGACGCGCCGGACGGCCTCGGTGGGCAGCTCCGACAGCCGGACCGAGACTGCCACCCCCGACACGTCGTCATCGCAGGAGGTCGTGTCGGTTGCGGAGGGCCAGGCCAGCGGCCTGTCCCGCAGCAGCGAAACCGAACGGCCTCGCAGCAGTATTCTCCGCCAGAGCCGCGAAAAGCAAAGCGCCGACCCAGAGGGCGAAGCCAAGGAGAGCGAAAGCGAAAGCGACAGAGTCTCGCTCGGCGGCCGACCTTCGCTCACGCTGTCAGCGCCCATCTCGATCCCGGTCTCGCCGCGCTACCAGGCAAGAACGAACTCTTCGGCTGAGAGTGACAGCTATGGTGTCGGCGACGGCGTTGCACGCGACCGCGGTGGTGTTGCCGAGGAGGATCAAGCCCAAGACAGCGACGCTGCCAGAGAGCACTTCACTATGCCCTCCCCGACGGCGTCATCACCTGCAGCACTGCACTCGGTGTCTCTGCCGGCCTCGCCTTCCTCACCTCTGCGCAAGTCGGCCGGCAAGCGCGGCGAAGTGGAGCTGTTTGGGCGCGATGGCGGGTTCGTGGTGCGACGCAAGGGCGGACCGGACAGCACTAAGAAGCGCGGGTACCTCGTGAAGCTGGGTGGCATCCGCTTCGCCAAGGCGAAGAAGCGCTGGTTCGGCTTCCAGGGCGGATACCTCGTCTATTGGCGCCTGCAGGAGGTACGCCAAGCTTGGTTCGTGGCTGAGCTTAAGTATTGAGTGCTCACGCGCGCTGTGTCCGTACGTGCGTGCGTGTGTCCACACGACAACAGAACGAAGATGACTTCCCGCTTGGCGAGTTTGACATGCGCATATGCTCGGTCAAGGAGGCCAAGCTGCCGAACAAGACCAACACGTTTGCGCTCATCACGCCCAAGCGCAACATCTACCTGCAGGCCTCTACATACAAGGACATGCTCATGTGGATGAACGCCATGAACGAAGCCAAGAAGGCACCCACTCTCCCTCTCACTTCACACAATCGTTTGCAATATCACGAGGATGTTAGCCTAACGTCACCATCTTGGCCTGTACAGCCAAGCACTGGAGTTGATGAAGACGACGACATCGACGAAATGTCCAAGATGATTCCTCGAGAGGTTCGTCCTGACCCACACCCACACACGCTCATGTTCACACACGACGCATGCACATGGACCTGAACGCGCTGTGTCCGCGCGATCAGGCCAAGAACTGCGGCTCGCTGATGATGCTGAGCGAGAGGCAGTCGACACTGGCCATCCCGCTGTCGCCGTTGAACCTCCTCGCGGGCAACCAGAAGTGGACCAAGCGATGGTTCGTCATCGAGGACGGATTTTTGACCTACTACAAGAAGAAACAGGTCAGTCAGTGTCTTCAGCTGCGCACGCGCACGCACGTTCTCACTCATGTGTGCCCACCGCCTGTACAGGACACGGAGTTCGCGGGATTGCCGATCGATCTCTTGTTCTGCTCGGTGAAGGAGTTGGAGGTGCCGGGGCAGAAGTACTGCTTCCAGTTGGTGGGGAAGGACGACGTGGCCATCCTCTTGCACAGCGAGAGCGAGAACGAGATGCTCGAGTGGATCGGATCGCTTAGGTTCGACCTTCCCCTCGTCTGCTCTCGATTGAGAGGCGCACAACTTTGGTGTCGACGGGTCGCTGTGTGATCTGCTCACGCACTCGTGCGCACACAGAGATGCGATCACGAGTCTTCGAGCGAATGTGATGAACGATTCTGCCCACTCGCCTCAACTCCGAAACCTTCCGAGCGGCAAGGCCAAGGACGACAAGTGTAAGCCGGCCGCTCGTCTTCTCTCCTCTTTGAATGTTGCGAGTGCGCGGCCCTCGATGCTGATGCTGTGCGTGCGTGGTTGGCTGTGGTTGGCTGCTTTCGATACAGCCACGGAGAGCAAGCGAGAGCACAACAAGGAGGAGTCGACAGCGACGACTTCAGGCGATGAGGACCAAGTGCGGGAGGTGAGGATCGCCAGCAGCGCCGGAGACAAACCGCCCGCAGAGAGCGACGAAGGGATTATCCTGCAGGGCTTCCTCAAGAAGCAAACGCACAGCCGATTCACCAAGTACAAGAAGCGATGGTGCGTCCTTAGCGCCGACAGCCTGACCTACTACGAGAATAAGGTACGTCCTCTACCAACGCTCGTCTTGCATTCGGCGTACAGTGAGCAGTGCTAAGTTGTTTTGTGCGTTGGGCGCTGCGCAGCCAACGGCGGAGGAGAAGAGGGCGCAGCCGTCGGGTTCGATCCAGATCCTGTTCGCGATGGCGCACGAGCTGCCGCTGCGCGAGCGAAGCGGCAAGGAGATCGCCTATCCGTTCGAGGTGTTGACGGCCAATCGCAACTTTGTGTTCCTGGTCGAGTCGGAAGAGGTGCGGAGCGAGTGGGTCAACGCCATCAAGGACCTCAACGCCAAGCTCATGAAGACCCAGCTCCAGCACACCCTCAAGGGTCGACAGCGCAGCATTGCATCGATGCTTGCCAAGGTACTTAAGCGGCCACATCCCCCGCACTTGTTCGACCGCGCCACACGCTCGTGACTGATCTCTCGTCTGCAATCATTTTCTCTCTTCAGTCGGGCTCGAAGCTGAATGTGCGAGCGCTGAACGTGCCCGAGGATGAGGACTCACTCGAGGGTAGAGAGTACCGCAAGAGCCTGCTGTTCGACATCGCCAAGCGACCCGGCAACAACGTGTGCGCTGACTGCGGACAAGATGGTACTTACTCAGATGGCATGCGCGCGAGCGTCGCGCGCGCAAAAGGCTAAGCAATGTGCACTTTGCGTGCGGTGTACAGATCCGGATTGGGCCTCGATCAACCTGGGCATCACCCTGTGCATTGAATGCGCGGGCGTACATCGCAGCCTCGGCGCCCACATCACCAAGGTCAGGTCGCTCGACCTCGATGACTGGGAGATTCACGACATCCGAGTACGCTCTCACTCCCTTCCCCGGCTCCCCTATTAGCTTGCGTGCGTGCTAATGCGATGTGGTGTAATGACCGCTGCTGCTCGACTACAACAGTTCCTGGAGCAAGTGGGCAACGAGATCGCGAACCAAAGGTGGCTGCAGCTCATGCCTCCGTCGACCGAACCACTCACGCCCTCCACCGACGTGTACGCGAAGCTTCATCCGCGCGTGCTTGCTTGCTTGCGCTCTTGTCTTGCGGCTGACCACGCTCTTGTTGTCGTGTTCAGCAAAACGAGAGAGGACTACATCAAGAAGAAGTACACTCCTCAAGCGACCCCGCACCCGGCGACCACCAACAGCGGCTCGTTTGAACCCATCCAGTAGGAGGTCCTTCCTCATCTCTCTCTCTCTCTCTCTTCTCACACATCTCCCCTTCTCCCGCCACACACTTTGAATGTCGCTGCGTGCTGTGAGTGCGGGCGGAGACGACGTCATTTCGTCCTCTCCCCCCTCCCCACCGCCACGTACACCCTTTACATGTAAACTAAACCCCCTTCCAACCACCAAGCTCCCCCATCTTCCTCCACTCAGGCTAGTGGTCTCCTCAGGTTTGTGTTTTCGTTGTTTTGGTTGTGACCGTTGGCCGTTTTGGCGCCAAAGTCGAGCGTTGCGTTTTGGTCGTTACAAAACACAATGTCTGTGGTGGTGCCGGACTCGCTCAAGGCTTTGTTGTTGATTGAAACGAGAGAGAGAGAGAAAGCGCGGAAGGAGTGGGAGATTGAGAAGATCTGATCCCTTTGCCTTTAGCGGACGAGAGCTAGATTTACAACAACAACAACAACCAAAGACGAATCACATGGAGACGAAAGTTCTGTCAGCAACGACGGCTACCCAGCGCGCGAGGCTACTCGCGAAGAAACGGTCCAGTCTGCCGGCCAGCGCCCTCCCCCGGAGTGCTCCGACGACGTCGGGAGACCGGAGCGGAGCCTCCCCGCAGGCCACCAGCGCCTCTGCCACGCCCACCTCTAACGAGACGACGTCGACGTCGACCGCTGCCGTTAGACGGCTGCGGGCCAGCGTCTCGTCTGCACACGCTTCGTGCCTTTTGAACGACGTCTCGCCGTCATCGCGTCGCAGTTCGATCAAGCTCAACTCCTCCACGTCTTCGTTGAACACGTCCACGTCGTCGTCTTCCTCAGAGACCGCGCTGCCGGTGGGGAAGGAGAACTCGTCGACCTCGTCGCGCCTCAACAACAGCGGCTCGACCTCTACCACCTCCAGTGTCACCACGAAGCCGTCGACGGCGGCCGCCAAGCCAGCAGTGACCTCGCGCCGCAGCGTGGCCACCGCCGTGGTCGCCAGGCTAACTGCCCCGCGCGTCTCCAGGCGGCCCAGCCTCAGCGCGTCGTCCGACGCCACCAGCACGACCCAGCCTCGCCTCGCGACCAAAGCCGCACCTATCACTGCCTCGGCCTCGTCCTCGCGCATCCCCACGCGACCCAGGCTCAGCTTCAGCGCTGCCGGCCACACCACCGCCGAGCCGGCCACGACGACCGCGGCCTCCGGCGCTGATGACGACGTCCAGCCGCACACTCCCGAGCTGTCAACCGAGCCAGTGGCGTCAGTCGCTGTTGACGGGGACTCGCCGATGACGACGACCAGCTCCGATTGCGAGAGCGCGTCGTCGTCGGACGACGGCGCGGGCGTGGAGGACGAGGCGCTTCAGCAGAGGCTCGCGGAGCTGGAGCGGCGGGAGAAGGAGGTCAGCGACGCCGAGCTCCGGTTCAAGCAGGAGCTCGAGTGGACCAAGACCAACCACGAGGTCATCATGCGCGAGCTCGAGGAGCAGGCGGCCGCCTTTGAGCATCAGGTGCGCGAGGTGGCGGAGAAGAGCGCCCGGCTGGACGGCGAGCTGCGAGAGCTCGCGTGCGCGCGACGCGAGGTCGATGAGGAGCGCGCTCAGCTTGCGCGGGACCGACTGCAGGCCGAAGCCGAACGACACCTCCTGCGCACCCAGCGGGCACAGCTCTGCGACCGCTTCGAAGAGGTGCTCGCACGAGTCGCCCGCGCTGCTGCGGTGTGACAGTCAGCCAGACAATGCCCGAGCCCGATCATCACCGTCAGCCACAACGTTTGATAATAAATCTTAATTGCAACATACGCATGTGGGGGCCGAGTTGAGATCGTATCGACGCTGTGTGCGCACATGTTGCCACACAGTATCCAATGGATGGCTCCTGACGACACACGGCGCGTCGGCAAAGGCAAGGCTCTCCTTCATACGGCACAAACCCAAGTGGTGCGTCAGTGCTGATTCGCGGGGAGGTATGGAGCGGATGGCCGGTATCCACTCGATCACAGGTTTCCTCCAACCAGACACTCCACAGTGTTATTACAGCGACGGGCGAATGGCGGACATGTTCGCGTGGCGCAACCAACCCCCGCCCGGCGATAAAACTCGCAACTCAGGCCCTCTTCAACACAGCACTGCATTCACACACACAACACAACAGAACACAACAAACATGCGAGCCAGCTGCATCGCCGTCGTCGTTTTTGCCCTGCTGGCTGTGCTGGCCCTGCAGGCGCAGGCCAAGGAGATCTACCGCGGCGTGGCCACCGACACTTGGAGCGGAGGCTGCGCGGACATCAAGGCGCTCTCCCGGATGTCCTGGTACTACGGCTGGTCTCTGGGGCCCAACATCGACCTGTCCGCGTGCGACCTGGGAGACCGCTACATCGAGTTCGTTCCCATGGTCTGGGGACCATCCTATGTTGATGGCTTCGTGAGCAAGGTGAGCCGCGTCTCCTGCCACGTTATCGTTTGCATCGACAACTTACCTACACCTCTACCATGCGCAGATTCCCAACGACACGAAGCACTTGCTGGGCTTCAACGAACCCAACATCCCGGGCCAAGCTCTGATGACCCCAGAGGTTGGGCGTCTCCTCCTAACGTTTTATGTCCGACAATCGTGCTGGCGTTGCGTCTCGGAATTAAACCTTTGCGTCTGTGCTCGTGCAGGAAGCGGCGATCCAGTGGAAGAAGGTGATCGCCCAGCTCGACGCTGCGGGGCTCCTGGGCAAGATCAAACTCGGCACACCCTCAGCCTCTCCTATCAACGAGCCCTACCTCGACCCGATCAGTTGGTAGAGACTCCTCCGCTTTCACGCGACACAGACCTGATGAGGCTGATGACGCTGACACCGACGCTGACGCTGACGTTGATGATGGTGCGTGCGATGGTGGTGTGCTCACAGGTTCAAGCAGTTCTTCAGCAACTGCACGGGCTGCCACTTTGACTTCCTGTGCTTCCACGTCTACGAGAGCGAAATGGGCGGCTTCAACTTCTGGGTCGACCAGTTCGCCAGCTTTGGCCTGCCGCTGTGGGTCACCGAGTTCGCGGCGCCCTCGCCCGGGTCGGTCCAGGCCGAGGTCGACTTCATGCGGCAGGCCCTCTGGTCGCTCGACAACAACACCCAGATCGAAAGGTACGAGCGTGCGTGCGTCATGTCCGCCGTGTCGTGTGCTCACCGGCTGCCACGCTCACACGACGATGAAGTCTGGAGATGCTGATCGCCTGAGGGGGATGTGCGTCGTGTGTGCAGGTACTCGTGGTTCTCGGCGAGGGCGACGAACGTGGGCACCGAGCCGTCGCTGTTCAACGCCGGCGCTGGCAGCCTCACCGCCGTGGGCAAGCTTTACAACAGCAAGGGCGACCGCCTCTCGGGCAGCTCCAACAACAGCGATTCCTCCGTCGCCTCGGCCCTGGTCCCGCACGCCGTGGCAGAGCTTGTGGACGCCCTCGGCTCGCTGCTCTTGGCCTGATGATGATGGAGAAGGAGGAGAAGCTGTAAACGCGTCTCGAGAAGAATGTACACTTAGAAGAAGGCGAAGCCAGTGACGGCCGCGCTAAGGGCGTGCGTGTTGAACTGTACGCACGCGCGCTAGAGCGTCGCTTGCTCACTGATGCGATCGTGGCGGCATGCCGAGCGATGCAGTCAGCAGTCGCTCTTGTCGTCGCTTTGGCGTGTGGCGCGGCGTGGCGGTTCGCCGTCGCCATCACCGCGTTGGTCTCTGCTGTCGCTGCGACGCTCTCGGTCGTAATCGCGATCACGTCGTGGCGGAGGCGATCGCTCACGAGGCCTGCTGCTGCTGCTGCTACTGCTGCTGCTGCCGCCGCCGCCGCTTCGGCGTCGTTCTCGTCTTCGCTCCTCCCACTCGCGGCGCTCGCGCTCGCGTCGCTCTCGCCGCTCCTCCTCGTCTCGCTGCCACTCCTTCTCCAACAGGAAGTAGCTCCCGTGGTGCCATATCTCTTCACTGCACACACGATCGAGCGATCGTCAGCTTATGACACAGCAGCGGGCCACGCGCGCGCGCAAGCACGTACCCAACTTTGTACTTGCTCGAGGTCTTGTCGTAGAACGATTCGGCCCTCAGCTTCTGCTCATACAGAGAGGCGGGCAGTGGTGCGTGCACGCATGCACGCGAGAGGGATCGGATCAGTGCCGGAGGCGAAGCAAATCTTGGGTGCGGGCGATTTGATCAGATTTTTTGAGTTTGGGTATACCTTGAGTGCTGCGGCACGGGCCTGCTTTCGTCGTCTTTTTCTGGAAGAAGAGGGGGAAGAGGAAGAAGATGAAGAGGAGGAGTCATCGTCGCTGCTGCTGTCGCTGGACGAGGACGAGTGCCGCTTCTTCCTCCGCTTCCTCTTCTTTTTCTCCTTCTCTTTGCGCTCTTTGCGTTTTTTCTCCTCCTTTCGCCGCTTCCTCTTCTCCCTTCGCCTCAACGTCTCCTCGCTCCTGTCCTCGGACCTCGCCTCGGCCGACGCATGCGGCGTCCTCAGCTCCCCACCATCTCCATCTTCCATCTCTGCTCGAAAATTTCAACAATTCCACGAATTAACATTTGCGTTCCAGGTATTCGATTGTGTTTTTTAGGCCTTTGGCGCCAAAGCCATTCGCGACTTGGCGGGAAAGGTCACTTCTCGTGTAGCGCCATCAAGCCCCCCGGCCGCCCATCGCCTAGCAAGCAGCCAGCCATGGTACACATCAAGAAGGTCGTAATTCAGGGCTTCAAGAGCTACAAGGAGCTCTTGGACCTGGATCCCTTCAGCAAGGGCAGCAATGTGATCGGTACGCCCCTCAGCGCTGACTTTTTTTTTCCAATTAATTAATTGTCTTCTCGATCGAGACAGTGGGGCGCAACGGCTCGGGCAAGTCCAATTTCTTCTTTGGTACGCAATCAAATGAGCCCCTGCATTCTTTCATCGAGAACAAGATTTTTAATTTTAATTATTCTCTTCAGCCATCCGTTTCGTGCTCAGCGACCTCTTCTCCAATCTTCGCGCCGATGAGCGACAGGCCCTCCTTCATGTTCGTACTCCCCTCGCCTGCCCGTCTGCCGGAGGGGTCCGTTATTTTAACGTTTGCGCCTCGCACACAGGAAGGAGCCGGCTCGAACGTGATGTCGGCCTATGTCGAGATCCACTTTGACAATGCCGACAGACGCTTTCCCGTACGTCAATCATTTATTATTATTTATTTTTATTGTTTATTTTTTAAGCAACGCTCGTTCATCGCCCGTGTGGCCTCCACGCTCATGGGCCACGTCTCCTCTTCTTCTTCTTCATGTGATCAAAATAGATCGACAGAGATGAGGTCGTGCTGAGGCGTCAGATCGGCCTCAAGAAGGACGAATACTCGCTTGACAAGAAGCACGTCAGGTAAGCGTTGCCCCTGTTTAGTGTGTGTGCATGTCCTTTGAGACTGCTGCTAACACTGCTTGCCTCTCCCTCCTTTTGCCCCAACACAACACAGCAAGCAGGACGTCGTAAACTTGCTGGAGAGCGCTGGCTTCTCGCGATCCAACCCCTACTACATCGTGCAGCAGGGAAAGGTCAATGCGCTGACGATGATGAAGGATTCCGAGCGTCTAGAGCTTCTCAAGGAAGTGGCTGGCACCCGTGTGTACGACGAGAGGAGGGACGAGAGTTTGAAGATCATGAAGGAAGCGTGTACTGCTCCCTGCCACTTGCTCGTAGAAAGCATCGATGTGCATGAAATGCTTATGGCTGGTTGGTGGCGGCTGTGCTCACAGCTGGACGAAGGGAAAAGATCGAGGAGATGCTGCGCTATATTGAGACGCGACTGAAGGAGCTCGAGGAGGAGAAGGAAGAGCTCAAGGCCTATGGCGAGCTCGACAGCGAGCGGAGAGCGCTCGAATATACCCTCTACACCAAGGAACTGCAGAGCACCAACGAAACCCTCAAGAGTGTACGTTGTTTTGCTCTCCCTCTTCACCTTCTTGCACCACTGCGGCACGGCAGCAGCGCTGACACTTCCATTGTTTTGTTTGTTGCCTCCACAGCTGTCGGACCGACAGGAGGACGAGTCCTCGCGGGCCAAGAGGGAATACCAAAGCGCTCTGCTCGTGCACAAGGCCCTCAAGGCCAAGGAGAGGGAGCTGAAGGACGCCGAAATTGAGATTCGACGCTTGAACAAGGAGAAGAGCGTCATTGAAGAGGAACGGAAGGAGCTCCTCAAGCACAAGGCCAAGCTCGAACTCGAAGCTGAGGAGGCTGAATCGAGAGCCGGCTCCGATCAAGAGAATCAAGAGGTTCGCGCCTTCCTAGCACCGTGTGCGCAGGTGTTGCGTGCAGGCGACTAACTGCTTCGGTTCGCTCAAACAGCGCCTGGCAAAGGAGGCGGAGAAGCTGCGCAAGGAGATTCGTACCACAACAAAGAAGCTGGACGATCTCACGCCCCGCTACATGACGGCCGTGGAGGAGGAGCGTGCCGTCAACGAGCGAATCATCGACTGCGAGCGACGGGTCAATGACCTGTATTCCAAGCAGGGACGCAGCACCCGCTTCACCAACAAGAAGGAGCGAGATGCCTGGATCAAGAAGGAAATCAAGCTGGTCGATCGCACCATTGAGGTGCAGAAGCAGCAGATCGAGGACCTCCAGAAGGAGATCGATCAAATTGGAGGTGCGCTTGCAGTGGTGTACCTTTCCCTTACGGTTTTGGGATGCAACTCTCTGACCTTCGTTTGCGTTGAAATGATTCAGCGATGCGCGAGGAGGAAGCGAAGAAGGTCACTCAGACGCAGGCCAAGCTGGAGGAAATCCGCAAGTTGATCGAACGCAACCACCAGGCTCTCTCCGAGCTCAAGACCAGGCGTGACGAGAGCTCGAACAGGCGTAAGGAGCTCTGGCGCGAAGACACTGAGAACGACAGTGCCATCCAGAACTACAAGACTGAGCTCGCCAAGGCTGAGCGTGTACTTCACAGCACGGGTATGCACACCGTGTTATAATCTGTGTGGTGTCACTCCTTTATGCTGACGCAAGTGATCGGCGCGTGATGTGTCCACAGTCAACAAGGTGACAGCGGCCGGTATCGCTTCCATCACCCGACTGGCGGAGGAGCACAGAGTTCGCGGAGTGTATGGACCTCTGATCGAACTCTTCCAATGCCCCGAGGCGATGGCCACTTCCGTGGAGGTGACGGCCGGCGGCTCCTTGTTCCACGTTGTCGTGGCGTCCGATGACGTTGCCTCGCAGCTTATCGAGCTTATGCATCAGGTACGTGCATCCTCTCCAATCTCCACTCTTCTCCACTACACCATCCACACACGACGCTAACGCCTGCTCATCGTGCGCTTTCTCAGGAGGGCAGCACCGCTCGAGTGACCTTTATGCCCCTGAACCGTATCCGTACCGACGATACGCCCATGCCCTCGACCGACGATGCCCGCCCACTGTTGAACCAGCTGACCTACAACCCCATGTTCCAGCCCGCCATGAAGCTCGTACGGAATATGCCCATTACTACCACTCTCAATCCGTTGTTCGCTCATGTCCGACGTTTGCTCTTGCCTTCTTGTCCGACAGGTATTTGGCAAGACTCTCGTGTGCAAGACTCTCGACGTTGCGAACAACATGTCACGGGATCACAACGTGAACTGCGTCACCAGTACGTACTCGTCTTCAGACGCGTCCGTCAACGAACCTGGTCTCAACGCCTAACCTCTCCTTCCGCCGACCACAGTCGAGGGCGACCAGGTGAACCGCAAGGGTGCCCTCACCGGAGGTTTCATCGATGTGCGCACTTCTCGTATTGAGTCCATGCGTACCATCTTGACGATTCGCGACAAGCTCAAGGAGCTCACGGGAAAGGCCGAGAAGCTCAAGGCTGCCATTCAAGGTAACCATCATCCTTGTTCCCTGTGTTTTTGTTTGAGTTGGCTGAACGCCTCTTCTCTCTATGTGTCTACACTCAACAGAGGCCGATCAGCTGGTCACTGGCGCTTTGGGTGAGATGCAAAAGCTGGAAGTGCGCGGAGCCAAGCACCACGACACTTATGAGCAGCTGAGCATGGACCTTCGCTTGCTCATCAAGGACGAGCAGTCCAACCGCGCCGTTGTGGAGCACAAGGAAATCATGCTCGCCGAGCTCACGGTCAGTCTCCGCCAGCTCGAAGAGACCCGCAAGTCGCTCCATGCCGAGCTGGGTACCGAAATCCAGGACCACCTGCCTCCCGATCAGCAGAGGCTTCTCAAGGACCTGATCGACGAGATCACCGCTAAGAAGGAGGAACTCATCCAGTGCACCACAGCTCGTGCCGAACTCGAGGTAACGTGACGCGCCTCACCACATAACTACTGTTCCACAGGAGGCGCTAAACGTTGGTCCCGTCTGTGTGCAGGGTCAACGGACGGTGCTGCAAAACCTTTTGCAGCACAACTTAGTCAAGCGCGAGGCCGAGATCGCTGAAGAGCTGGATGCCATCGCGCTGGCCCTGCAGCCCGAGAACGTGCGACTCATGCAGCAGGAGCTCTCGCGCACCAACACGTCCATCCAGGGCACTGCCAAGCGCCTCAAGGAGATCGAGAACCAGGTTGAGGAAAGGAGCACAGTTCGCAACCAGGTGCAAAAGGAGATCGAGGAGATGAAGGACACCGAGAGCCGTCACGCTCGCGAGATCCAGACCGAGTCCAAGCGCATGGAGCGCCTGCTCAACAAGCGTTCGCTGCTGCTGCAAAAGAAGGAGGAGTGCACCCAGAAGATTCGAGAGCTGGGCTCTGTCCCCGCCAACCTCGCCACCTTCAAGGACTTAGTCAAGAAGGAGCTGCTCGATCAGCTTGATAAGGTTCGCTTTCCTGCCGTAGCTCTTCCTCTGCCTTCGCCCTCTAACTTGATGCGTGCCACAGGTCAACCGCAAGCTGCAGGGCTACTCGCAGGTGAACAAGAAAGCCTTGGATCAGTACGTGTCGTTCACGGAGCAGTACGACGATCTGCTCAACAAGAAGAAGGAGTCGGATAACGGTGCCGAGAGGATCACGGAGCTCATCCAGGCGCTCGACCGCAAGAAGGATGAGGCCATCGAGCGTACGTTCAAGGGTGTGGCCAAGCACTTTGCGCAAGTCTTCTCCGAGCTCGTGCCCGACGGCAAGGGCGTCCTGGTGATGCAGCGCGCCAAGGACGTTCAGGAGATGGGCCGCATCGCCGCCTACACCGGCGTGGCGATCAAGGTTGCGTTCACCCGCGGCGGTGAGACCCAGCACATGCAGCATCTCTCAGGCGGTCAGAAGTCGCTCGTCGCCCTCGCGCTCATCTTCGCCATCCAGCGTTGCGATCCCGCTCCGTTCTATCTCTTTGACGAGATCGA
The DNA here is from genome assembly GCA_000826305.1 of Acanthamoeba healyi. Taxonomy (NCBI): domain Eukaryota; phylum Discosea; order Longamoebia; family Acanthamoebidae; genus Acanthamoeba; species Acanthamoeba healyi. The sequence continues at coordinate 4,288 of CDFA01024432.1, read as the reverse complement.
CTCGGCACTGGATCAGTCTCACCGCACGGTATGTGGTCCCCTTCTTCCTTACGTTGCTTGCGTGACTGCCTCGAACTTGCCCCTTGGCTGACGCACGCACGCACAATATGCAGGCGGTTGCTGAGATGATCAAGCGTCAGGCGGAGAAGGCGCAGTTCATCACGACTACGTTCAGGCCCGAGCTTGTGCGATCGGCCAAGAAGCACTATGGCATCACCTTCAAGAACAAGATCTCTTCCATCCACGTACGTGCTGCTCCTCCCGTGTCTCATTTGCCAATGCGCAGTCTGTGGCCTTACGTCGTTCTTCATCATCGTCGTCCTCTTCATCAGGCCATCACAGAGAAGAAGGCGCTGGCCATCATCCGCGCGTCGGCCGAGGCCGAAGCCGGTCCTCTCATGCGCGCCGATGAAGAGGAGGAGGACGAAGAGGAGGAGACCTCCAAGGGCAAGGAGCCCGCGGCCTCCACCGCCACGACAAGAGACGAAGGCGAAGGCGATGAAGAGGAGACGCAGCTGGGTGAGGGCGAAGGTGAAGGAGAGGGCGAGGAGGGTGCTGCCATGGAGGAGTAAGCCCCACCATGATGATGATGGTGCCCTGCTCCTCATGAGCTCATCACCACCAACATTTTACCAATAATGAAGTTGTAATTATTTTTAATTCTATTCCCTCCAACCAAAGCCACATCCCCACATCCCCACATCCCCACAGGCCTAGGGAGCTCTTCCTCCACACACCTCTTGCACAGCCTGGCACCTCTTCCTCTCCTGTGGAGATAGGACTGCCACAACTCACAAGGCCTGTCTCCTCGGTCAACAGATGTGGAGCTCCGGAATGCACGTCATTCCTGGGCGGGGATTGGGTGCACGCGTTTAATAAAGGAAATCAAATAAAAAAGTGTTTTTTAATTTAGGCTCGTGTGTCTTCAGCACACGTTTTTGGTGAGATTGGCTTTGGCCAAGTGTGCATCGTTTCCGTCGTTCTCTCTCGATCTCATCTACAGCTCCAAGGGCCTTTCCATCTTCTTGGATCTCTTTTTTGTTCTTTTATTTTAGAAGCCTTTTAGCCGCCCCTCGACTTTTTGTTTGCCTCCCGAAATCGACCCTTGATTTCGACCCACCCTTCAGCTTCAGCTTCCTCCACAATCGACAAAGAGACCCAAAGCTGTCCTTTATCAGCTACAGCCAAAGCTTCATCATGATGGCCGACAACTCTTCGATCCTCTCTGGCGATGAGGAAAACGCGCTCTCCAACGCTTTCAACTCAGCCGTCTCGCTCGCCCATGGCGACGAGAGCGTACACGACCACGGACACCACTACCACCACGGTACGGTGTCAGGCCGCCCCTTTCTTGCGCTGTCTCTTTCCATCTCGCCCTTCGCTTTCGCTCTTTGACGATTTTTTTTTGATTTTTTTGTTTTTGCGTTGTGGGATGGCGAAGGCGAGGACGACCTCTCCACTGGCTCTCTGGATTCCATTCCCGAGGCAGGCGAATTCGAAGATGACGAACGTACGTGCTCCCCCCTTCGTTCTTTTGTCGTCTTCGTTCTTCGCTCGCTTCCTCTTCTGCTTGAACCCAACACCTGTGGGCACGCCGGCGTGTGGTGTTTGGGCGCCCAACAGGCTGCCTGTTCATCGGCGATCTTGCGCGCGGTCTGAGCGAGGACCAGCTGCGCGAAGCGTTCGAACAGTTTGGCGTCATCAGCGTCGAGATCAAGCGCGACCGCGTCACCAACTACTCACTCGGCTACGGCTTCGTACTTCTCAAGTCTAGGTGTGAAGCAGCTTCCTCTCCCTCGCTTGACCTTTCCCTCCTGATTGGCCACGTCTTGTGCTGATCTCACTCGCGTTGTGTCCAGGGAGGATGCTGGCGCAGCGAAGAAGGCGATGCACAGGCAGGTGGTGGGCGGGCGCGCGATTAGGATCGGATGGGCCCAGAAGAACACCAACCTGTTCATTGGCGACCTCGACCCGTCCATCACGTCGGCGCAGCTGCGCGAGGTGTTCCGCCAGTTCGGTCCCATCTACGAGGAGGAGACATTCGTGAAGAACCGCAACTACGGCTTCGTGCGCTTCCGTCACCGCAAGCACGCGGAGATGGCCAAGCGCGAGATGAACAACAAGGTGCTGGGCGCGCGTGCCATCCGCATTGGCTGGGGCGACGCCAACTACCAGAGGCACTGCGTCCACATCCAGTTCGAGCCGGCCGAGAGCGAGGCACTGACCGAGAGCGAGGTCATCGCCAAGTTCGAGGAGTTTGGCACCGTGATGAGCGTCAACCTGCCCCGCAACCAGGGCCAGCTGCGCGGATTCGGGTTCATCTACTACGACGACACCGATGCCGGCGAGAACTCGGCCGCGCGGGCCATCACCACGCTCAACAGCAGCCCCATCTGCGGCGTGCGCATCCAGTGCAACTACGGCAAGAAGCCCTCCAACAAGAAAAAGAAGCAACAGCAACAGCAAAAGGTCCCTGGCCGCCCTCGTACGTCCCTCCTCCCTCCTTGTGTTGTCGTCATCGCGTGCGAGCGCGTGTACGCTGACGGATGGGCACTGATCGGTTGGCAGGTGGTGGCATGCAAGGCATGGGCGTCGGCGGCGGCGGCAGGGGAGGTAGGCAGCAGGCCCTCTTCCCCGTGCAGGTGATGATGCCCGTCGGCCCTCAGGGTGCCTGGCAACCTGTACAATACATGATGACCGCACAACAGGTTCACGCTCCTTCTCCTCTTCACTCTCTGCTCCCCACGATGTGCCATTCCCTGCCTAACGCAGGAGGCTCTGCAGGCGCATCAATTCTACAATTCTCTGCAATACAGCCCGGGTCCCCACGCTGGCGCAGTTGCGCCTCAGGCGCGCGAGCCCAGCCCTCAGCAGGTACAGTGTCTTCCCTCATCTCTTGTTCTCTCTTTTCCGTCCATTCACCACCACAACACTCGCTCCACGACTTACTTCTTCCACGAGCGCTTGTTCTATTGGCAACCACCTCTCTGTCACCGCCACACAACACGTCTTGTGGCCTGTTTGCCTCTCTCTCTCTCTCCTTCTCCCCAGCTATCAATTGCCTTTTGGAGGGAATGGCTTGGGTTGGTGGCTGATCACCCTCTCTCCTCTCGCGCTCTCGCAGTATTATCAGTCATATGATAATGCGGACGTATGAGGCCAGCCACCAACCCAACCACCTCCTCTGCGCGCGCGCGCGGAGCCATTCTCTCTTCCCTCTCACGCTCAGCCAACCCAAATATCGCCTCCCCCAAATATTCTCCCTCTCTCGCTGTGGCCGATGATGACATGAATCTCACCACATGTGTCCTGATGGTGTGTGGTGCAGGAGCTGCAGCAGCACATGATCCAGCCCGCTCAGGGACCCGATGGCAGGCAGTACTGGCCACAGGTTGGAGCTCTCACTTGCCTCCTCTGTTCTGTGGTGTGTGTGTGTGTGTGTGCACGCTTGCTAAACGCGCGATCGCTCGTGGATGTGTTCACGCATCGTACAGAATGCCTACCAGCAGCGTCCCGGTCCGCGAAGGACTCAGGCCTACGCGTACCAGCCCAAGGGCCACCTCACCAACTGAGATAAGATCTCACGACGTCCTGCTGTATCAAGAGAGATCAAGAGAGAGGAATGGAAGAGGGGCCGCAACGCCGTGAGAAGAGAAGGCGACCACCCGACCTTCCGGTTTCTTGTTAAATAAATCTTCACCTCTGTGTGGGGTGTCGCTCCTCCCACCTCTTCTCACTGCCTCTTTGTGCCTGTTGCGTTTTCGTGTGTGTCATGATGAAGGTGAGCAGCTGCTTCTCGTCACACACATAGATCAGGGAGAGGGAAGCGTACCTCGAGCGCGAATGAGAAGAATGCGGCGAAGCTTGGTGGCGCCGTAGGCGGCGAAGACGAGCAGGCCGATGGACATGGCCACCACGCCCAACGATCCGCCCGGCACGCCACCGTACTGCGGCAGCGCCAGCTCCTCCACCACTGCCCACCACGCATGTCAGCTCCATGACTGTAAAAGAACGAAAACGAAGAACGAAGCACGACGGCGACGCGATACCGATGTTGTAGACGATGATGCCGTCGTCCTTGTAGCCGGGCGCGGGAACGCCTTCGCGCACCGCCGATACGAACATCATGAAGCCGGAGCCGTCTTCGGACTCGGGCAGAGGGATGCTCACGCCGTCGGGACCCGTCACCGTGGCCGGAGCGGTGAATCTGCGCTGCGCCACGTTGAGCAGCGACCTGCTCGATCCGCCGCTACGACCCGCGGCCCTGTCGTCACCATCGCCGTCCTCT
>CDFA01024431.1:0-17308 GCA_000826305.1 Acanthamoeba healyi | reverse complement strand
GTCTGACTTCTTCTCTCGCGCAGGCCGTGGCCATGCTTCACCACTCGCGAGAGCTGGAGCCCATCTTCTGGGAGTTCTTTGCCAAGTGCACGTTCCTCAAGGAGAAGACCGAGCGAATTGAGAGCCTGCCCGACTGTATCGCGCTTGGCAAGGTCATCAAGGCGCTCAAGGAGGAACTAAGGGTAAGACCTCGCGCGCTCCTCCTCCTTGTGTCGTGCTGTGCTTTCATCTCTCCTCCTCTTTGTATCGTGCTGCACATGTCATCTTGTCTGATGTGACGCGACTCGGGCAGAGCTGTGAGGGAACGCCGGTGAGGCTCAACTCCGCGAGGACCAGCACCAGCAGCACGGACAGTATCTCCGAGCTGCAGAACGCGCATCGGTCAAGTCAGTCCGTTAAGACGCGCCGGACGGCCTCGGTGGGCAGCTCCGACAGCCGGACCGAGACTGCCACCCCCGACACGTCGTCATCGCAGGAGGTCGTGTCGGTTGCGGAGGGCCAGGCCAGCGGCCTGTCCCGCAGCAGCGAAACCGAACGGCCTCGCAGCAGTATTCTCCGCCAGAGCCGCGAAAAGCAAAGCGCCGACCCAGAGGGCGAAGCCAAGGAGAGCGAAAGCGAAAGCGACAGAGTCTCGCTCGGCGGCCGACCTTCGCTCACGCTGTCAGCGCCCATCTCGATCCCGGTCTCGCCGCGCTACCAGGCAAGAACGAACTCTTCGGCTGAGAGTGACAGCTATGGTGTCGGCGACGGCGTTGCACGCGACCGCGGTGGTGTTGCCGAGGAGGATCAAGCCCAAGACAGCGACGCTGCCAGAGAGCACTTCACTATGCCCTCCCCGACGGCGTCATCACCTGCAGCACTGCACTCGGTGTCTCTGCCGGCCTCGCCTTCCTCACCTCTGCGCAAGTCGGCCGGCAAGCGCGGCGAAGTGGAGCTGTTTGGGCGCGATGGCGGGTTCGTGGTGCGACGCAAGGGCGGACCGGACAGCACTAAGAAGCGCGGGTACCTCGTGAAGCTGGGTGGCATCCGCTTCGCCAAGGCGAAGAAGCGCTGGTTCGGCTTCCAGGGCGGATACCTCGTCTATTGGCGCCTGCAGGAGGTACGCCAAGCTTGGTTCGTGGCTGAGCTTAAGTATTGAGTGCTCACGCGCGCTGTGTCCGTACGTGCGTGCGTGTGTCCACACGACAACAGAACGAAGATGACTTCCCGCTTGGCGAGTTTGACATGCGCATATGCTCGGTCAAGGAGGCCAAGCTGCCGAACAAGACCAACACGTTTGCGCTCATCACGCCCAAGCGCAACATCTACCTGCAGGCCTCTACATACAAGGACATGCTCATGTGGATGAACGCCATGAACGAAGCCAAGAAGGCACCCACTCTCCCTCTCACTTCACACAATCGTTTGCAATATCACGAGGATGTTAGCCTAACGTCACCATCTTGGCCTGTACAGCCAAGCACTGGAGTTGATGAAGACGACGACATCGACGAAATGTCCAAGATGATTCCTCGAGAGGTTCGTCCTGACCCACACCCACACACGCTCATGTTCACACACGACGCATGCACATGGACCTGAACGCGCTGTGTCCGCGCGATCAGGCCAAGAACTGCGGCTCGCTGATGATGCTGAGCGAGAGGCAGTCGACACTGGCCATCCCGCTGTCGCCGTTGAACCTCCTCGCGGGCAACCAGAAGTGGACCAAGCGATGGTTCGTCATCGAGGACGGATTTTTGACCTACTACAAGAAGAAACAGGTCAGTCAGTGTCTTCAGCTGCGCACGCGCACGCACGTTCTCACTCATGTGTGCCCACCGCCTGTACAGGACACGGAGTTCGCGGGATTGCCGATCGATCTCTTGTTCTGCTCGGTGAAGGAGTTGGAGGTGCCGGGGCAGAAGTACTGCTTCCAGTTGGTGGGGAAGGACGACGTGGCCATCCTCTTGCACAGCGAGAGCGAGAACGAGATGCTCGAGTGGATCGGATCGCTTAGGTTCGACCTTCCCCTCGTCTGCTCTCGATTGAGAGGCGCACAACTTTGGTGTCGACGGGTCGCTGTGTGATCTGCTCACGCACTCGTGCGCACACAGAGATGCGATCACGAGTCTTCGAGCGAATGTGATGAACGATTCTGCCCACTCGCCTCAACTCCGAAACCTTCCGAGCGGCAAGGCCAAGGACGACAAGTGTAAGCCGGCCGCTCGTCTTCTCTCCTCTTTGAATGTTGCGAGTGCGCGGCCCTCGATGCTGATGCTGTGCGTGCGTGGTTGGCTGTGGTTGGCTGCTTTCGATACAGCCACGGAGAGCAAGCGAGAGCACAACAAGGAGGAGTCGACAGCGACGACTTCAGGCGATGAGGACCAAGTGCGGGAGGTGAGGATCGCCAGCAGCGCCGGAGACAAACCGCCCGCAGAGAGCGACGAAGGGATTATCCTGCAGGGCTTCCTCAAGAAGCAAACGCACAGCCGATTCACCAAGTACAAGAAGCGATGGTGCGTCCTTAGCGCCGACAGCCTGACCTACTACGAGAATAAGGTACGTCCTCTACCAACGCTCGTCTTGCATTCGGCGTACAGTGAGCAGTGCTAAGTTGTTTTGTGCGTTGGGCGCTGCGCAGCCAACGGCGGAGGAGAAGAGGGCGCAGCCGTCGGGTTCGATCCAGATCCTGTTCGCGATGGCGCACGAGCTGCCGCTGCGCGAGCGAAGCGGCAAGGAGATCGCCTATCCGTTCGAGGTGTTGACGGCCAATCGCAACTTTGTGTTCCTGGTCGAGTCGGAAGAGGTGCGGAGCGAGTGGGTCAACGCCATCAAGGACCTCAACGCCAAGCTCATGAAGACCCAGCTCCAGCACACCCTCAAGGGTCGACAGCGCAGCATTGCATCGATGCTTGCCAAGGTACTTAAGCGGCCACATCCCCCGCACTTGTTCGACCGCGCCACACGCTCGTGACTGATCTCTCGTCTGCAATCATTTTCTCTCTTCAGTCGGGCTCGAAGCTGAATGTGCGAGCGCTGAACGTGCCCGAGGATGAGGACTCACTCGAGGGTAGAGAGTACCGCAAGAGCCTGCTGTTCGACATCGCCAAGCGACCCGGCAACAACGTGTGCGCTGACTGCGGACAAGATGGTACTTACTCAGATGGCATGCGCGCGAGCGTCGCGCGCGCAAAAGGCTAAGCAATGTGCACTTTGCGTGCGGTGTACAGATCCGGATTGGGCCTCGATCAACCTGGGCATCACCCTGTGCATTGAATGCGCGGGCGTACATCGCAGCCTCGGCGCCCACATCACCAAGGTCAGGTCGCTCGACCTCGATGACTGGGAGATTCACGACATCCGAGTACGCTCTCACTCCCTTCCCCGGCTCCCCTATTAGCTTGCGTGCGTGCTAATGCGATGTGGTGTAATGACCGCTGCTGCTCGACTACAACAGTTCCTGGAGCAAGTGGGCAACGAGATCGCGAACCAAAGGTGGCTGCAGCTCATGCCTCCGTCGACCGAACCACTCACGCCCTCCACCGACGTGTACGCGAAGCTTCATCCGCGCGTGCTTGCTTGCTTGCGCTCTTGTCTTGCGGCTGACCACGCTCTTGTTGTCGTGTTCAGCAAAACGAGAGAGGACTACATCAAGAAGAAGTACACTCCTCAAGCGACCCCGCACCCGGCGACCACCAACAGCGGCTCGTTTGAACCCATCCAGTAGGAGGTCCTTCCTCATCTCTCTCTCTCTCTCTCTTCTCACACATCTCCCCTTCTCCCGCCACACACTTTGAATGTCGCTGCGTGCTGTGAGTGCGGGCGGAGACGACGTCATTTCGTCCTCTCCCCCCTCCCCACCGCCACGTACACCCTTTACATGTAAACTAAACCCCCTTCCAACCACCAAGCTCCCCCATCTTCCTCCACTCAGGCTAGTGGTCTCCTCAGGTTTGTGTTTTCGTTGTTTTGGTTGTGACCGTTGGCCGTTTTGGCGCCAAAGTCGAGCGTTGCGTTTTGGTCGTTACAAAACACAATGTCTGTGGTGGTGCCGGACTCGCTCAAGGCTTTGTTGTTGATTGAAACGAGAGAGAGAGAGAAAGCGCGGAAGGAGTGGGAGATTGAGAAGATCTGATCCCTTTGCCTTTAGCGGACGAGAGCTAGATTTACAACAACAACAACAACCAAAGACGAATCACATGGAGACGAAAGTTCTGTCAGCAACGACGGCTACCCAGCGCGCGAGGCTACTCGCGAAGAAACGGTCCAGTCTGCCGGCCAGCGCCCTCCCCCGGAGTGCTCCGACGACGTCGGGAGACCGGAGCGGAGCCTCCCCGCAGGCCACCAGCGCCTCTGCCACGCCCACCTCTAACGAGACGACGTCGACGTCGACCGCTGCCGTTAGACGGCTGCGGGCCAGCGTCTCGTCTGCACACGCTTCGTGCCTTTTGAACGACGTCTCGCCGTCATCGCGTCGCAGTTCGATCAAGCTCAACTCCTCCACGTCTTCGTTGAACACGTCCACGTCGTCGTCTTCCTCAGAGACCGCGCTGCCGGTGGGGAAGGAGAACTCGTCGACCTCGTCGCGCCTCAACAACAGCGGCTCGACCTCTACCACCTCCAGTGTCACCACGAAGCCGTCGACGGCGGCCGCCAAGCCAGCAGTGACCTCGCGCCGCAGCGTGGCCACCGCCGTGGTCGCCAGGCTAACTGCCCCGCGCGTCTCCAGGCGGCCCAGCCTCAGCGCGTCGTCCGACGCCACCAGCACGACCCAGCCTCGCCTCGCGACCAAAGCCGCACCTATCACTGCCTCGGCCTCGTCCTCGCGCATCCCCACGCGACCCAGGCTCAGCTTCAGCGCTGCCGGCCACACCACCGCCGAGCCGGCCACGACGACCGCGGCCTCCGGCGCTGATGACGACGTCCAGCCGCACACTCCCGAGCTGTCAACCGAGCCAGTGGCGTCAGTCGCTGTTGACGGGGACTCGCCGATGACGACGACCAGCTCCGATTGCGAGAGCGCGTCGTCGTCGGACGACGGCGCGGGCGTGGAGGACGAGGCGCTTCAGCAGAGGCTCGCGGAGCTGGAGCGGCGGGAGAAGGAGGTCAGCGACGCCGAGCTCCGGTTCAAGCAGGAGCTCGAGTGGACCAAGACCAACCACGAGGTCATCATGCGCGAGCTCGAGGAGCAGGCGGCCGCCTTTGAGCATCAGGTGCGCGAGGTGGCGGAGAAGAGCGCCCGGCTGGACGGCGAGCTGCGAGAGCTCGCGTGCGCGCGACGCGAGGTCGATGAGGAGCGCGCTCAGCTTGCGCGGGACCGACTGCAGGCCGAAGCCGAACGACACCTCCTGCGCACCCAGCGGGCACAGCTCTGCGACCGCTTCGAAGAGGTGCTCGCACGAGTCGCCCGCGCTGCTGCGGTGTGACAGTCAGCCAGACAATGCCCGAGCCCGATCATCACCGTCAGCCACAACGTTTGATAATAAATCTTAATTGCAACATACGCATGTGGGGGCCGAGTTGAGATCGTATCGACGCTGTGTGCGCACATGTTGCCACACAGTATCCAATGGATGGCTCCTGACGACACACGGCGCGTCGGCAAAGGCAAGGCTCTCCTTCATACGGCACAAACCCAAGTGGTGCGTCAGTGCTGATTCGCGGGGAGGTATGGAGCGGATGGCCGGTATCCACTCGATCACAGGTTTCCTCCAACCAGACACTCCACAGTGTTATTACAGCGACGGGCGAATGGCGGACATGTTCGCGTGGCGCAACCAACCCCCGCCCGGCGATAAAACTCGCAACTCAGGCCCTCTTCAACACAGCACTGCATTCACACACACAACACAACAGAACACAACAAACATGCGAGCCAGCTGCATCGCCGTCGTCGTTTTTGCCCTGCTGGCTGTGCTGGCCCTGCAGGCGCAGGCCAAGGAGATCTACCGCGGCGTGGCCACCGACACTTGGAGCGGAGGCTGCGCGGACATCAAGGCGCTCTCCCGGATGTCCTGGTACTACGGCTGGTCTCTGGGGCCCAACATCGACCTGTCCGCGTGCGACCTGGGAGACCGCTACATCGAGTTCGTTCCCATGGTCTGGGGACCATCCTATGTTGATGGCTTCGTGAGCAAGGTGAGCCGCGTCTCCTGCCACGTTATCGTTTGCATCGACAACTTACCTACACCTCTACCATGCGCAGATTCCCAACGACACGAAGCACTTGCTGGGCTTCAACGAACCCAACATCCCGGGCCAAGCTCTGATGACCCCAGAGGTTGGGCGTCTCCTCCTAACGTTTTATGTCCGACAATCGTGCTGGCGTTGCGTCTCGGAATTAAACCTTTGCGTCTGTGCTCGTGCAGGAAGCGGCGATCCAGTGGAAGAAGGTGATCGCCCAGCTCGACGCTGCGGGGCTCCTGGGCAAGATCAAACTCGGCACACCCTCAGCCTCTCCTATCAACGAGCCCTACCTCGACCCGATCAGTTGGTAGAGACTCCTCCGCTTTCACGCGACACAGACCTGATGAGGCTGATGACGCTGACACCGACGCTGACGCTGACGTTGATGATGGTGCGTGCGATGGTGGTGTGCTCACAGGTTCAAGCAGTTCTTCAGCAACTGCACGGGCTGCCACTTTGACTTCCTGTGCTTCCACGTCTACGAGAGCGAAATGGGCGGCTTCAACTTCTGGGTCGACCAGTTCGCCAGCTTTGGCCTGCCGCTGTGGGTCACCGAGTTCGCGGCGCCCTCGCCCGGGTCGGTCCAGGCCGAGGTCGACTTCATGCGGCAGGCCCTCTGGTCGCTCGACAACAACACCCAGATCGAAAGGTACGAGCGTGCGTGCGTCATGTCCGCCGTGTCGTGTGCTCACCGGCTGCCACGCTCACACGACGATGAAGTCTGGAGATGCTGATCGCCTGAGGGGGATGTGCGTCGTGTGTGCAGGTACTCGTGGTTCTCGGCGAGGGCGACGAACGTGGGCACCGAGCCGTCGCTGTTCAACGCCGGCGCTGGCAGCCTCACCGCCGTGGGCAAGCTTTACAACAGCAAGGGCGACCGCCTCTCGGGCAGCTCCAACAACAGCGATTCCTCCGTCGCCTCGGCCCTGGTCCCGCACGCCGTGGCAGAGCTTGTGGACGCCCTCGGCTCGCTGCTCTTGGCCTGATGATGATGGAGAAGGAGGAGAAGCTGTAAACGCGTCTCGAGAAGAATGTACACTTAGAAGAAGGCGAAGCCAGTGACGGCCGCGCTAAGGGCGTGCGTGTTGAACTGTACGCACGCGCGCTAGAGCGTCGCTTGCTCACTGATGCGATCGTGGCGGCATGCCGAGCGATGCAGTCAGCAGTCGCTCTTGTCGTCGCTTTGGCGTGTGGCGCGGCGTGGCGGTTCGCCGTCGCCATCACCGCGTTGGTCTCTGCTGTCGCTGCGACGCTCTCGGTCGTAATCGCGATCACGTCGTGGCGGAGGCGATCGCTCACGAGGCCTGCTGCTGCTGCTGCTACTGCTGCTGCTGCCGCCGCCGCCGCTTCGGCGTCGTTCTCGTCTTCGCTCCTCCCACTCGCGGCGCTCGCGCTCGCGTCGCTCTCGCCGCTCCTCCTCGTCTCGCTGCCACTCCTTCTCCAACAGGAAGTAGCTCCCGTGGTGCCATATCTCTTCACTGCACACACGATCGAGCGATCGTCAGCTTATGACACAGCAGCGGGCCACGCGCGCGCGCAAGCACGTACCCAACTTTGTACTTGCTCGAGGTCTTGTCGTAGAACGATTCGGCCCTCAGCTTCTGCTCATACAGAGAGGCGGGCAGTGGTGCGTGCACGCATGCACGCGAGAGGGATCGGATCAGTGCCGGAGGCGAAGCAAATCTTGGGTGCGGGCGATTTGATCAGATTTTTTGAGTTTGGGTATACCTTGAGTGCTGCGGCACGGGCCTGCTTTCGTCGTCTTTTTCTGGAAGAAGAGGGGGAAGAGGAAGAAGATGAAGAGGAGGAGTCATCGTCGCTGCTGCTGTCGCTGGACGAGGACGAGTGCCGCTTCTTCCTCCGCTTCCTCTTCTTTTTCTCCTTCTCTTTGCGCTCTTTGCGTTTTTTCTCCTCCTTTCGCCGCTTCCTCTTCTCCCTTCGCCTCAACGTCTCCTCGCTCCTGTCCTCGGACCTCGCCTCGGCCGACGCATGCGGCGTCCTCAGCTCCCCACCATCTCCATCTTCCATCTCTGCTCGAAAATTTCAACAATTCCACGAATTAACATTTGCGTTCCAGGTATTCGATTGTGTTTTTTAGGCCTTTGGCGCCAAAGCCATTCGCGACTTGGCGGGAAAGGTCACTTCTCGTGTAGCGCCATCAAGCCCCCCGGCCGCCCATCGCCTAGCAAGCAGCCAGCCATGGTACACATCAAGAAGGTCGTAATTCAGGGCTTCAAGAGCTACAAGGAGCTCTTGGACCTGGATCCCTTCAGCAAGGGCAGCAATGTGATCGGTACGCCCCTCAGCGCTGACTTTTTTTTTCCAATTAATTAATTGTCTTCTCGATCGAGACAGTGGGGCGCAACGGCTCGGGCAAGTCCAATTTCTTCTTTGGTACGCAATCAAATGAGCCCCTGCATTCTTTCATCGAGAACAAGATTTTTAATTTTAATTATTCTCTTCAGCCATCCGTTTCGTGCTCAGCGACCTCTTCTCCAATCTTCGCGCCGATGAGCGACAGGCCCTCCTTCATGTTCGTACTCCCCTCGCCTGCCCGTCTGCCGGAGGGGTCCGTTATTTTAACGTTTGCGCCTCGCACACAGGAAGGAGCCGGCTCGAACGTGATGTCGGCCTATGTCGAGATCCACTTTGACAATGCCGACAGACGCTTTCCCGTACGTCAATCATTTATTATTATTTATTTTTATTGTTTATTTTTTAAGCAACGCTCGTTCATCGCCCGTGTGGCCTCCACGCTCATGGGCCACGTCTCCTCTTCTTCTTCTTCATGTGATCAAAATAGATCGACAGAGATGAGGTCGTGCTGAGGCGTCAGATCGGCCTCAAGAAGGACGAATACTCGCTTGACAAGAAGCACGTCAGGTAAGCGTTGCCCCTGTTTAGTGTGTGTGCATGTCCTTTGAGACTGCTGCTAACACTGCTTGCCTCTCCCTCCTTTTGCCCCAACACAACACAGCAAGCAGGACGTCGTAAACTTGCTGGAGAGCGCTGGCTTCTCGCGATCCAACCCCTACTACATCGTGCAGCAGGGAAAGGTCAATGCGCTGACGATGATGAAGGATTCCGAGCGTCTAGAGCTTCTCAAGGAAGTGGCTGGCACCCGTGTGTACGACGAGAGGAGGGACGAGAGTTTGAAGATCATGAAGGAAGCGTGTACTGCTCCCTGCCACTTGCTCGTAGAAAGCATCGATGTGCATGAAATGCTTATGGCTGGTTGGTGGCGGCTGTGCTCACAGCTGGACGAAGGGAAAAGATCGAGGAGATGCTGCGCTATATTGAGACGCGACTGAAGGAGCTCGAGGAGGAGAAGGAAGAGCTCAAGGCCTATGGCGAGCTCGACAGCGAGCGGAGAGCGCTCGAATATACCCTCTACACCAAGGAACTGCAGAGCACCAACGAAACCCTCAAGAGTGTACGTTGTTTTGCTCTCCCTCTTCACCTTCTTGCACCACTGCGGCACGGCAGCAGCGCTGACACTTCCATTGTTTTGTTTGTTGCCTCCACAGCTGTCGGACCGACAGGAGGACGAGTCCTCGCGGGCCAAGAGGGAATACCAAAGCGCTCTGCTCGTGCACAAGGCCCTCAAGGCCAAGGAGAGGGAGCTGAAGGACGCCGAAATTGAGATTCGACGCTTGAACAAGGAGAAGAGCGTCATTGAAGAGGAACGGAAGGAGCTCCTCAAGCACAAGGCCAAGCTCGAACTCGAAGCTGAGGAGGCTGAATCGAGAGCCGGCTCCGATCAAGAGAATCAAGAGGTTCGCGCCTTCCTAGCACCGTGTGCGCAGGTGTTGCGTGCAGGCGACTAACTGCTTCGGTTCGCTCAAACAGCGCCTGGCAAAGGAGGCGGAGAAGCTGCGCAAGGAGATTCGTACCACAACAAAGAAGCTGGACGATCTCACGCCCCGCTACATGACGGCCGTGGAGGAGGAGCGTGCCGTCAACGAGCGAATCATCGACTGCGAGCGACGGGTCAATGACCTGTATTCCAAGCAGGGACGCAGCACCCGCTTCACCAACAAGAAGGAGCGAGATGCCTGGATCAAGAAGGAAATCAAGCTGGTCGATCGCACCATTGAGGTGCAGAAGCAGCAGATCGAGGACCTCCAGAAGGAGATCGATCAAATTGGAGGTGCGCTTGCAGTGGTGTACCTTTCCCTTACGGTTTTGGGATGCAACTCTCTGACCTTCGTTTGCGTTGAAATGATTCAGCGATGCGCGAGGAGGAAGCGAAGAAGGTCACTCAGACGCAGGCCAAGCTGGAGGAAATCCGCAAGTTGATCGAACGCAACCACCAGGCTCTCTCCGAGCTCAAGACCAGGCGTGACGAGAGCTCGAACAGGCGTAAGGAGCTCTGGCGCGAAGACACTGAGAACGACAGTGCCATCCAGAACTACAAGACTGAGCTCGCCAAGGCTGAGCGTGTACTTCACAGCACGGGTATGCACACCGTGTTATAATCTGTGTGGTGTCACTCCTTTATGCTGACGCAAGTGATCGGCGCGTGATGTGTCCACAGTCAACAAGGTGACAGCGGCCGGTATCGCTTCCATCACCCGACTGGCGGAGGAGCACAGAGTTCGCGGAGTGTATGGACCTCTGATCGAACTCTTCCAATGCCCCGAGGCGATGGCCACTTCCGTGGAGGTGACGGCCGGCGGCTCCTTGTTCCACGTTGTCGTGGCGTCCGATGACGTTGCCTCGCAGCTTATCGAGCTTATGCATCAGGTACGTGCATCCTCTCCAATCTCCACTCTTCTCCACTACACCATCCACACACGACGCTAACGCCTGCTCATCGTGCGCTTTCTCAGGAGGGCAGCACCGCTCGAGTGACCTTTATGCCCCTGAACCGTATCCGTACCGACGATACGCCCATGCCCTCGACCGACGATGCCCGCCCACTGTTGAACCAGCTGACCTACAACCCCATGTTCCAGCCCGCCATGAAGCTCGTACGGAATATGCCCATTACTACCACTCTCAATCCGTTGTTCGCTCATGTCCGACGTTTGCTCTTGCCTTCTTGTCCGACAGGTATTTGGCAAGACTCTCGTGTGCAAGACTCTCGACGTTGCGAACAACATGTCACGGGATCACAACGTGAACTGCGTCACCAGTACGTACTCGTCTTCAGACGCGTCCGTCAACGAACCTGGTCTCAACGCCTAACCTCTCCTTCCGCCGACCACAGTCGAGGGCGACCAGGTGAACCGCAAGGGTGCCCTCACCGGAGGTTTCATCGATGTGCGCACTTCTCGTATTGAGTCCATGCGTACCATCTTGACGATTCGCGACAAGCTCAAGGAGCTCACGGGAAAGGCCGAGAAGCTCAAGGCTGCCATTCAAGGTAACCATCATCCTTGTTCCCTGTGTTTTTGTTTGAGTTGGCTGAACGCCTCTTCTCTCTATGTGTCTACACTCAACAGAGGCCGATCAGCTGGTCACTGGCGCTTTGGGTGAGATGCAAAAGCTGGAAGTGCGCGGAGCCAAGCACCACGACACTTATGAGCAGCTGAGCATGGACCTTCGCTTGCTCATCAAGGACGAGCAGTCCAACCGCGCCGTTGTGGAGCACAAGGAAATCATGCTCGCCGAGCTCACGGTCAGTCTCCGCCAGCTCGAAGAGACCCGCAAGTCGCTCCATGCCGAGCTGGGTACCGAAATCCAGGACCACCTGCCTCCCGATCAGCAGAGGCTTCTCAAGGACCTGATCGACGAGATCACCGCTAAGAAGGAGGAACTCATCCAGTGCACCACAGCTCGTGCCGAACTCGAGGTAACGTGACGCGCCTCACCACATAACTACTGTTCCACAGGAGGCGCTAAACGTTGGTCCCGTCTGTGTGCAGGGTCAACGGACGGTGCTGCAAAACCTTTTGCAGCACAACTTAGTCAAGCGCGAGGCCGAGATCGCTGAAGAGCTGGATGCCATCGCGCTGGCCCTGCAGCCCGAGAACGTGCGACTCATGCAGCAGGAGCTCTCGCGCACCAACACGTCCATCCAGGGCACTGCCAAGCGCCTCAAGGAGATCGAGAACCAGGTTGAGGAAAGGAGCACAGTTCGCAACCAGGTGCAAAAGGAGATCGAGGAGATGAAGGACACCGAGAGCCGTCACGCTCGCGAGATCCAGACCGAGTCCAAGCGCATGGAGCGCCTGCTCAACAAGCGTTCGCTGCTGCTGCAAAAGAAGGAGGAGTGCACCCAGAAGATTCGAGAGCTGGGCTCTGTCCCCGCCAACCTCGCCACCTTCAAGGACTTAGTCAAGAAGGAGCTGCTCGATCAGCTTGATAAGGTTCGCTTTCCTGCCGTAGCTCTTCCTCTGCCTTCGCCCTCTAACTTGATGCGTGCCACAGGTCAACCGCAAGCTGCAGGGCTACTCGCAGGTGAACAAGAAAGCCTTGGATCAGTACGTGTCGTTCACGGAGCAGTACGACGATCTGCTCAACAAGAAGAAGGAGTCGGATAACGGTGCCGAGAGGATCACGGAGCTCATCCAGGCGCTCGACCGCAAGAAGGATGAGGCCATCGAGCGTACGTTCAAGGGTGTGGCCAAGCACTTTGCGCAAGTCTTCTCCGAGCTCGTGCCCGACGGCAAGGGCGTCCTGGTGATGCAGCGCGCCAAGGACGTTCAGGAGATGGGCCGCATCGCCGCCTACACCGGCGTGGCGATCAAGGTTGCGTTCACCCGCGGCGGTGAGACCCAGCACATGCAGCATCTCTCAGGCGGTCAGAAGTCGCTCGTCGCCCTCGCGCTCATCTTCGCCATCCAGCGTTGCGATCCCGCTCCGTTCTATCTCTTTGACGAGATCGACTCGGCACTGGATCAGTCTCACCGCACGGTATGTGGTCCCCTTCTTCCTTACGTTGCTTGCGTGACTGCCTCGAACTTGCCCCTTGGCTGACGCACGCACGCACAATATGCAGGCGGTTGCTGAGATGATCAAGCGTCAGGCGGAGAAGGCGCAGTTCATCACGACTACGTTCAGGCCCGAGCTTGTGCGATCGGCCAAGAAGCACTATGGCATCACCTTCAAGAACAAGATCTCTTCCATCCACGTACGTGCTGCTCCTCCCGTGTCTCATTTGCCAATGCGCAGTCTGTGGCCTTACGTCGTTCTTCATCATCGTCGTCCTCTTCATCAGGCCATCACAGAGAAGAAGGCGCTGGCCATCATCCGCGCGTCGGCCGAGGCCGAAGCCGGTCCTCTCATGCGCGCCGATGAAGAGGAGGAGGACGAAGAGGAGGAGACCTCCAAGGGCAAGGAGCCCGCGGCCTCCACCGCCACGACAAGAGACGAAGGCGAAGGCGATGAAGAGGAGACGCAGCTGGGTGAGGGCGAAGGTGAAGGAGAGGGCGAGGAGGGTGCTGCCATGGAGGAGTAAGCCCCACCATGATGATGATGGTGCCCTGCTCCTCATGAGCTCATCACCACCAACATTTTACCAATAATGAAGTTGTAATTATTTTTAATTCTATTCCCTCCAACCAAAGCCACATCCCCACATCCCCACATCCCCACAGGCCTAGGGAGCTCTTCCTCCACACACCTCTTGCACAGCCTGGCACCTCTTCCTCTCCTGTGGAGATAGGACTGCCACAACTCACAAGGCCTGTCTCCTCGGTCAACAGATGTGGAGCTCCGGAATGCACGTCATTCCTGGGCGGGGATTGGGTGCACGCGTTTAATAAAGGAAATCAAATAAAAAAGTGTTTTTTAATTTAGGCTCGTGTGTCTTCAGCACACGTTTTTGGTGAGATTGGCTTTGGCCAAGTGTGCATCGTTTCCGTCGTTCTCTCTCGATCTCATCTACAGCTCCAAGGGCCTTTCCATCTTCTTGGATCTCTTTTTTGTTCTTTTATTTTAGAAGCCTTTTAGCCGCCCCTCGACTTTTTGTTTGCCTCCCGAAATCGACCCTTGATTTCGACCCACCCTTCAGCTTCAGCTTCCTCCACAATCGACAAAGAGACCCAAAGCTGTCCTTTATCAGCTACAGCCAAAGCTTCATCATGATGGCCGACAACTCTTCGATCCTCTCTGGCGATGAGGAAAACGCGCTCTCCAACGCTTTCAACTCAGCCGTCTCGCTCGCCCATGGCGACGAGAGCGTACACGACCACGGACACCACTACCACCACGGTACGGTGTCAGGCCGCCCCTTTCTTGCGCTGTCTCTTTCCATCTCGCCCTTCGCTTTCGCTCTTTGACGATTTTTTTTTGATTTTTTTGTTTTTGCGTTGTGGGATGGCGAAGGCGAGGACGACCTCTCCACTGGCTCTCTGGATTCCATTCCCGAGGCAGGCGAATTCGAAGATGACGAACGTACGTGCTCCCCCCTTCGTTCTTTTGTCGTCTTCGTTCTTCGCTCGCTTCCTCTTCTGCTTGAACCCAACACCTGTGGGCACGCCGGCGTGTGGTGTTTGGGCGCCCAACAGGCTGCCTGTTCATCGGCGATCTTGCGCGCGGTCTGAGCGAGGACCAGCTGCGCGAAGCGTTCGAACAGTTTGGCGTCATCAGCGTCGAGATCAAGCGCGACCGCGTCACCAACTACTCACTCGGCTACGGCTTCGTACTTCTCAAGTCTAGGTGTGAAGCAGCTTCCTCTCCCTCGCTTGACCTTTCCCTCCTGATTGGCCACGTCTTGTGCTGATCTCACTCGCGTTGTGTCCAGGGAGGATGCTGGCGCAGCGAAGAAGGCGATGCACAGGCAGGTGGTGGGCGGGCGCGCGATTAGGATCGGATGGGCCCAGAAGAACACCAACCTGTTCATTGGCGACCTCGACCCGTCCATCACGTCGGCGCAGCTGCGCGAGGTGTTCCGCCAGTTCGGTCCCATCTACGAGGAGGAGACATTCGTGAAGAACCGCAACTACGGCTTCGTGCGCTTCCGTCACCGCAAGCACGCGGAGATGGCCAAGCGCGAGATGAACAACAAGGTGCTGGGCGCGCGTGCCATCCGCATTGGCTGGGGCGACGCCAACTACCAGAGGCACTGCGTCCACATCCAGTTCGAGCCGGCCGAGAGCGAGGCACTGACCGAGAGCGAGGTCATCGCCAAGTTCGAGGAGTTTGGCACCGTGATGAGCGTCAACCTGCCCCGCAACCAGGGCCAGCTGCGCGGATTCGGGTTCATCTACTACGACGACACCGATGCCGGCGAGAACTCGGCCGCGCGGGCCATCACCACGCTCAACAGCAGCCCCATCTGCGGCGTGCGCATCCAGTGCAACTACGGCAAGAAGCCCTCCAACAAGAAAAAGAAGCAACAGCAACAGCAAAAGGTCCCTGGCCGCCCTCGTACGTCCCTCCTCCCTCCTTGTGTTGTCGTCATCGCGTGCGAGCGCGTGTACGCTGACGGATGGGCACTGATCGGTTGGCAGGTGGTGGCATGCAAGGCATGGGCGTCGGCGGCGGCGGCAGGGGAGGTAGGCAGCAGGCCCTCTTCCCCGTGCAGGTGATGATGCCCGTCGGCCCTCAGGGTGCCTGGCAACCTGTACAATACATGATGACCGCACAACAGGTTCACGCTCCTTCTCCTCTTCACTCTCTGCTCCCCACGATGTGCCATTCCCTGCCTAACGCAGGAGGCTCTGCAGGCGCATCAATTCTACAATTCTCTGCAATACAGCCCGGGTCCCCACGCTGGCGCAGTTGCGCCTCAGGCGCGCGAGCCCAGCCCTCAGCAGGTACAGTGTCTTCCCTCATCTCTTGTTCTCTCTTTTCTGTCCGTTCACCACGAACCACTCGCTCCACGACTTACTTCTACCACGAGCGCTTGTTCTCTCTCTCTCTCTCTTGGCAACCATCTCTCTGTCACTACCACACACGACACGTTGTCTTGTGTCTCGCGCCTGTTTGCCTCTCTCTCCCTCTCCTTCTCCCCAACTCTCAATTGCCTTTTGGAGGGAATGGCTTGGGTTGGTGGCTGATCACCCTCTCTCCTCTCGCGCTCTCGCAGTATTATCAGTCATATGATAATGCGGACGTATGAGGCCAGCCACCAACCCAACCACCTCCTCTGCGCGCGCGCGCGGAGCCATTCTCTCTTCCCTCTCACGCTCAGCCAACCCAAATATCGCCTCCCCCAAATATTCTCCCTCTCTCGCTGTGGCCGATGATGACATGAATCTCACCACATGTGTCCTGATGGTGTGTGGTGCAGGAGCTGCAGCAGCACATGATCCAGCCCGCTCAGGGACCCGATGGCAGGCAGTACTGGCCACAGGTTGGAGCTCTCACTTGCCTCCTCTGTTCTGTGGTGTGTGTGTGTGTGTGTGCACGCTTGCTAAACGCGCGATCGCTCGTGGATGTGTTCACGCATCGTACAGAATGCCTACCAGCAGCGTCCCGGTCCGCGAAGGACTCAGGCCTACGCGTACCAGCCCAAGGGCCACCTCACCAACTGAGATAAGATCTCACGACGTCCTGCTGTATCAAGAGAGATCAAGAGAGAGGAATGGAAGAGGGGCCGCAACGCCGTGAGAAGAGAAGGCGACCACCCGACCTTCCGGTTTCTTGTTAAATAAATCTTCACCTCTGTGTGGGGTGTCGCTCCTCCCACCTCTTCTCACTGCCTCTTTGTGCCTGTTGCGTTTTCGTGTGTGTCATGATGAAGGTGAGCAGCTGCTTCTCGTCACACACATAGATCAGGGAGAGGGAAGCGTACCTCGAGCGCGAATGAGAAGAATGCGGCGAAGCTTGGTGGCGCCGTAGGCGGCGAAGACGAGCAGGCCGATGGACATGGCCACCACGCCCAACGATCCGCCCGGCACGCCACCGTACTGCGGCAGCGCCAGCTCCTCCACCACTGCCCACCACGCATGTCAGCTCCATGACTGTAAAAGAACGAAAACGAAGAACGAAGCACGACGGCGACGCGATACCGATGTTGTAGACGATGATGCCGTCGTCCTTGTAGCCGGGCGCGGGAACGCCTTCGCGCACCGCCGATACGAACATCATGAAGCCGGAGCCGTCTTCGGACTCGGGCAGAGGGATGCTCACGCCGTCGGGACCCGTCACCGTGGCCGGAGCGGTGAATCTGCGCTGCGCCACGTTGAGCAGCGACCTGCTCGATCCGCCGCTACGACCCGCGGCCCTGTCGTCACCATCGCCGTCCTCT
>CDFA01024426.1:0-15794 GCA_000826305.1 Acanthamoeba healyi | reverse complement strand
CGCACCGACTTTGCCGTCCTCGGTTCGCGTGAAGCCGTCTCCGTGGAAGAGGTGCGTGAGACCGAGTTCGTGGTAGAGGAACGCCCTGGTGTGGCCCAGCGTGCCGTCCGACTCAAGGTACCTGTCGGTCGGAACGCACGCACATGTGTGAGCAGCACGGAGGGCGACCAAAAAGAGCGAAAGCGAAAGCGAAGATGCGGAGACGGAAGCACACCTCTCTAGGGTCATGTAGTGATGATGGTCTCTGCCTTCGAGGAAGGAAGCGCAGATGTCGAACTCGGTGAAGTTCTCCTGCACCTGCTCTATCGTGTACTTGGGCAACAGCTGTGTCGCAAACAGGCGCAGGCGACTGATCAGACTGAGTCAAAGCGAGGGATGACAAAGGGGCTACGTACGTGAATGTGAGGCTCCACCTTGGGCCACGCCTCAGGGAACGTGTCGCGAACGAGTTCGAACACGCCCTCCCATGTGGCTTGCCTGGCCTGCACCTCGGGGAACAGACACAGCTTGAACCGATAGCCCTCTGCATTGCATGTGTTAGTGGCACACCACACGTTCAGCAGCTTCACCATCAGATCATGACCCCGGTGACCGAAGCCAGGAGGTAGAAAGAGGGAGCAAGAGCACGTTAGCTCGTACCTTCGAGGGTGTGGCGAAGCCAGGGCGTGTCCTTGCCGATGGCCAGCATGATCTCGCGCGGACTCTTGCCACACAATCGCTCCAGTCCATCGGGTCCCACCACCCACGACAACCTGTACACGTGCGAGCGCACGTCATCGTGCAGGCCACGAGTGAGTTCCACTGTGTACTCATCACACGTCCTCTTCGAATGATGATGACGCGGCGCGCGTACCGCTTGTTGGGCTCGTCGCTGAGGAGGCTGAAGTCCTCTTCGGTGCGGCCCTTGGTGACCCGTCCGCAGATCCCTCGGACGCGTCGCCGCCCGAGCCTCTGCCTCTTCTCGAACAGCTCGGCCAGCTCGTCGATGTCCTCCACCCACTCCACCTCCTCCTCTTCGGCGTCCTTCACCTCCAACTGCGTCCGAGTTGTGCCGCTCTGCTCCCACGACGTGGCCTTCTGCGACACCTCGGTGTCTTCCTGCTCGGTGCGCTTGCCATCCCGATCGCGGTGCGTCCTGCGCGCCTCCTCCTCGACCACGGTCGATCCCTGCCTGCGCCATCGTCCGTCATCGGTCTGCGATTCCACCGTCTGCGTGGTCGTACGCTTCCACGTCGTGGTGCTGGTCGTACCGCCATGGCCACCACCACCGGTGCTGTTGTCTGGGGCAGTGGTGGTCGAGGTGCTGGTGGAGGTGGAGGTGGTCACTGTGGTGTTCGCCTGCGCTCTCGGCGCATGCTTTCCGCAGACGTCGTCGTTCTCGAGCACCATCGTGTTCCCTGCCTTGGTCGGAGTCGAGTCGTGGCGATGGTAGCGGATCGTCTCGTGCGTGTCTGTTCCAGTTGCACTTCCTGTCTGGTCTAGCTCTCGCTCTTGCTGGTGCCGATGGTGCAATGGCGGTGCGGTCGTGGTCTGCTCAGGATCCTGGTAGTTTTGCATGTGTGTGCTCCCACCTGCCGCGTGTGGATCCCCAGTCTGCCTGCGCCGCACGTCATGTCAGTCTTGCTTGCCACGGAGCTCGCTTCGCGGCCTGAGAGCTTGGAGGGGAGGGTGGCCGAACCGAACCAGCCCTTGCTCGAGGTTCTCTGGCCAAGTTGAGATAAATTTCGGTGGACGGGAATGCCGGTGTCTTGTTCACCAGGCGGGTTGTCCGGTTGCGCGCCTGCTTCGCAAGCTGGCTTCGTGTTCAACAACAAGCCAACCAGCACCAGTCTCAGAACGCACTGACAGGGAGACAGGGTTGCTGTTGTACTCGGCCATTTCGCTAGCCCCGAGAGAAAAATAGCCAAAAGTCCCAATGCCAGGAAATCCGGATTTCCCCAATATTTCTTTTCGAGCGCAGAGATTGGCAGCGCGAAGAGATCAAACTCGCCACCGAGCTACACGCTATCTAATTCGATTGCGCGCACAAGCCTCTTCTAGAGAGGCACTCCCATAAACCAGGGACCAAGGTCGTTGTTCGTCATGCGACGCGCTCTGTGCGCGGCTTCTATCGGCCGCCAGGCAGGCGTGGGGCGCTCCAGCTGCACGCACGCATTTGGTGGCCTCAGATTCGCCTCCACTCGATCGACGTCGGGCACTTTGCGCCCCCAGCAGGAGGTTGGTCATGGATGGCAGCAGCGCGCTGCAGGCAGAGCACTGGGGCTTGGTACACAGCAGCTTCGCACCTACGCACATGTGCGCGGTGGACTCAACGGGGCGGCCGAAGCGAACGACAACGGAGACCCCAACGAGCGGCTGAAGGCGCTGGGCGAGGAGCTGCGAGCGATACGCGCCGCGGCCAAGGCATGCAAGGCCGAGGGAGGCGAGGGTCTTCACCCCGACATCGCGCGCCTGCTCGTTGACTTTGAGGTACCCGCTCTTGCCATGCACGACACACGGCACGACAAAGCACCAGCCAGCGATGCAGTGGACTCACACACACACACACACACATCCCGTTGCATGTGCAGGAGACGACAGAGATGCACAAGCGCTACGTGAAGGAGCTGCCGCTGGCCAACCCTCAGGACGTCTTTACCAACGGCGAGATCCGGTATGATGAACTCTCCAAGCGCTCTCTCCCCTCGGGTGCCGGCACACTCACGCCAAATGTACACCGATGTGGTGCGACATGTACGCTGGTGTGGTTGGTTGGCATCAGATTGGACGAGTTGGACGTCATGGGCTTTGATTACGACTACACTTTGGCCTCCTACACCGATAAGGTGTCGTACTTCATCTACGACAAGGCGCTCCAGTACCTGCTCAAGAACCACGGGTAACAGTGCCCTCACTCCCTCTCGTGTGTTGAATGACGAGCAATCTCTCACTCGACACCTCCCAGCTATCCGCAGGAGTTGAAGAACAAGACGTTTGATCCCACGTTCGCCATCCGGGTAAGAGCAAGCAGCTGTGTCGTGACGTGACGTCAATTGCTCACCACCCGCCTTCGTTTGGCCCACAAAACTAGGGATTGCACTATGATACCAAGAAGGGCTATATGATGAAGCTGGTGCGCTCGTCTTCTGTGATCGCAGAGATCTCTTGCAGCTGCTGGTCTGACAGTCGTCCCTTCTCTTTTTGTATCTCGTCCAGGACTACCTCAACCTGATCCAGGCCGACACCGTGCACTTCGGGCGCACCCAGCTGTCCGAGGACAGACTCTACTCTGCCTATCCCTCTCTGTTTGTACGTTGGAAAATGTCTCTCACGGTGCCACTGCATGCGCATGATTCGAACGACAATGCTCATTTTGATCGGTGCGTATACGCGCAGATATCGCGTCAGTACATGGCCGAGAACATGCGCCTGTTGATCGACATCTTCGGGCAACCGGAGGCATGTCTCATAGCCGACATCATCCAGTATCTTGCAGATCGAAAGACTGAGTTCGACCCTGGTACGCGGACACCTCTCTTTACAATAGGCTGCGTTGTCGCCAACTGAACCCCGCGATCGGGCAATGTTGCAGCCTACGTCTATGAGGACGTCAGCAAGGCCATCCAACACGTCCACGCGTCGCGGCTGCTGCACACCGAGATCATGAACCATTTGGATGTGTACCTCAACCCCAATCCTGCCTTGGGCGAGACCCTGTGGCGAGTGAAGGAGGCCGGCCGACAGGTGCGAGAATGGCTGATCACTTTTCTCAAGATCGATAACCGCCATCTATTATTGCTGACGTGTTCGTTTCGTCCTCCTCGCTACAGCTGTTCCTGGCGACGAACAGTCCGTTCGACTTTGTCAATGCAGGAATGGAATTTTTGCTGCAGGGCCACCTGCCTCAGGGAGTGAAGCACTGGACCGAGATGTTCGACCTGGTGATGACCAGCTGCCGCAAACCGTCCTTCTTCCTCCACAATCGTCCCTTCCGGTAAGTCATACATGACATGCGCGCACACAACGGCACACACGCGCATACACACGCACGCGCGCATGCACACATGTGCACTAGCTCCGTTTATGCTCTGTTCGCTCATTACCTGATCTCCCATCAACCGCAAACAGAGTGTATGATCCTGCAACGGGCAGAGTGACTTGGGACCGACCCAACCCTAAAAACTACTCCGGGCAGGTCTTGGTTGAGGGCTCGCTCAACGTACGCCGCATCTCTTCTCTTCTGCTTCTCCGGTGTTTGAGACCCTCATGAAGTCGCTGATGATCTCTCCTTCTCCTTCTGTCCGTCACGTCATTGTGCATGTGCAGCAACTGATCGCCCTCACGGGATGGAAGGGCGATCGCGTCATCTATTTTGGAGACCACATTTTCCACGACTTGAAGGAACCCTCATCCGTTGCGGGCTGGAAGACGGGAGTCATCATCCGAGGCACGCTTCTTCCCTTTCCTTCGAACGCTCAGCTGCCACCCAACGTCGTGTGTGCTCATGTGTATTTGTCCAACACAGAGCTCGAGAAGGAAGTAGAGATCCAGAACTCGAGCGTGTACAGATCCGTGCTGGCTGAGCTATTGGAGGTCCGCGCTGTTGTCTCTCCCATTCATGAAGCTGAGCGCTAAACGAGTTGCATGACCTCCAGATCGAGCGCTTGATGAAGAAGTGCATGTTCTTCTCCGACTCAGGCGAGTGGTCACAGGAGGTCGTCTTCGCGCTCCGACAGCACCGAATGCGGCTGCGGAGGGGTACGCACTTCGCTAGTCCTCCTCGCTGTGGATGTTGTTGCTGCTGCTCACCCGCGACCGTCAAACGCGTGAACGAACAGACCTGAAGAGCTGCATGAACCCCACGTTCGGAAGCGCATTCCGAACTCACAAGCATGGTACGTGTGATCCCTCGAGGCCTTGCGCTGCCTGGACGCACTCGCTCATCACGCGCACGCACACGCGCACACAGCCTCGCACTTTGCGTACCTGCTTCAGCGATACTGCCGGGTGTACACGAGCAAGCTCGAGAACTTCCTCAACTACCCGACCCACTACGTCTTCTACCCCGAGCGAACGTTCCTCCCGCACGAGGCGCAGATCCCTCCGGCCAGCCTGTGGAAGACCATCTGCCCGCCTCGCCAGCCCTCTGGCGCTGACGCGAGCGAATGAACGTACCCCCATCCCCAACCGGGGATATGCACATCACCACACATGGTTGCATGACGCCGTTGACTCGATTTTGTATGTAGTTCTTCTTCCCTCTTTGCAACTGATCATCGGTGGTCCACACCCCACGACGGGAGAGCGGCGACGGCGCACTACTAGGCCACTCGCACCGCATCTGTGATGGAGGAAGCGAGGAGGACATCAGCACATGTTGCGACACTGGCAAGAGCGAGAGCGAGAGCAGCAAGCATAAGGTGGTGCGCATACCGGCATCGAGATCGACGTAGGACTGCTGCTGGCCGGTCGTCGAGGGGTTGCTGGCGCTCTCGCTGCCGGCCGGAGAGACCTCCTCCGCGAGCCTGCTCTTGGCCTGGACGTGTCCAAAGTGCTGGTGGAACCATTTCCGCTTGGTCTCCTCGTCGGCGCTCTCACCCTCGATGTACTCGTAGAGCGTTCCCTGTGCGTGTGTACCAACCAACCAGCGTGTCGTGCGTTGTTAGATAGGACGCATCTCCTCAGCTTCATCAGCAGCAGCAGCAGCATTAGAATCAACTCACTTGCTTGAGGTGAAGCTTCACGCGGTGGTACTCGGCTCGCTCCTGGTTCCTCTTCGTTCGCTCCGCCTTCTTGTGTATCTGCTCCCCTGCACGCGCGAGAGAGACCGATCAGACCACCACGTGAGCCATCAACCAACGCTCCTGCGCGTGCACGCGCAGACGGAGACGGAGACGGAAGCACGGACGTACTGGTCTTGATAGCGCCAGCCTTCCACGTCTGCATGATGGGGATGCGCCGTGTCTCACGCTGCGCCTCGAGCTGGACCGAAGGGAAGAGAGCGACGGCAGTGGCTCCATTCGCGCCTGGGGAGGTCCAGGTGGTGAAGATTTCATGAGAATTGAACGTTTTGAGCAAAAACAAAAGTATTTAATCAAGGGGGGAGCAAGCGAGGTACCTCGCAGACCGGCGGTCTGTGCCCAGGGGAGGGTGCGCGTGATGGAGGGCTGAAGGGAAGAAATGACGCGAAATGAACATGGAGGGCCGGAGCAATCGGCAGAGAGAAGTGGAAGTTACACCAAATGGAGGGGGGGGCATACGACAGTGGAACGGCTGCTGCCGAGCAGGCGCTGGCTGTACATCTCGTCTGTGTATGTTTTTCGAAGCTAATCGATTCAATATCTTGCGATTTGTCACGGAGGTACAGAAAAAGAACGGAGAGAGAAATGAAATGAAATCCGAGAGAAAAGGGAGAAGGTGCGGAGAAAGACCGCGTTCCAATCCGGCGAGGACAACTTGCAGCGAGAGCAGAATCCGGAAGAAGAAGGAGCATCAGCATCATCATGGGTAAAGCGAAGAAGACGAGGAAGTTTGCGGAGGTGAAGCGCATGATCAGCCCCAAAGATGCCAGAGTGTACGCCGTCAATCTTTAGTTCATTCACATCTCTGATTTTTATCCGTCATAATCGAAGATCTTGGTAACTAATCGAGGTTTGTTTTTTTTGTGCTTCCATGTTTGACAACACAGAAAACACAAGCAAGGCGGCGCACAGAAGAAGGAGGAAGAGGACAAGGAGAGGAAGAAGGACGCCGAACTCATCAAGGCGGTGTAACGTTTCAATTCTTTTTACCCCAATTATCCAAGCCGTGCATCACTAATCTAATTTCTCCATTTTATATTTGTTTATTTCTTAATTGAACAGGCCCAAGGCGTCCTCTGCTCTCTTCTTCAAGTACAACTCACAGCTGGGCCCGCCCTACTACGTGCTGCTCGATACCAACTTTATCAACTTTTCCATCCAAAACAAGCTCGAGGTCGTCTCTGCCATGATGGACTGCTTGTTCGCCAAGTGTACGCATCGTCCCGTTGCAGCGCGCTCTTATGCGTTGCTCTCGCTCGCTTGTCTGTGCTATCGTGTCGTCGCAACGACTTTGCAGATATCGGAGGTGAGCATACGCTCACATGCGCTGCTTTGTCTCCACCACAGGCATCCCCTGCATCACCGACTGCGTCATGGCTGAGTTGGAGAAGCTGGGTAAGAAGTTCAGGGTGGCTCTCAGGTACCTGTCCTCCTCCTCCTCTTCTCTCAATCCGTAGTGGTGCACGGACTGACCACGGTGGTTACGCGTGTACAGAGTGGCCAAGGACCCGCGATTCGAGCGGCTGACATGCAGCCACAAGGGTACCTACGCTGATGACTGCCTCGTTAGCCGAGTCAACATGCACAAGGTACTGCGCGACGACGATGACAACAACAACGCTCATCTACCACCTCTTTCGTCTTGTTTCATGATGATCCGACGTCTTCCTCGCGAGCTGATGCTGACTCCTCCCGCTCGTTCTCTCTAGTGCTACATCGTGGCCACTTGCGATAAGGACTTGAAGAGGAGAATCCGAAAGATCCCCGGTGTGCCCATCATGTACATTTCGCAGCACAAGTACTCCATCGAACGAATGCCTGAGGCTCTCGGCGGTACCCTTGCCCTCCCTCACCTCCCCCAGAGAAGCACACGTTCTCACCTCTCTGTTCCTCTTGTTTGCTACACACAGCTCCTGCCTAAGCTGCACGCACGCGTCGGTGCCTCAGAAAAACCTGGTCAGTTGTCATCAACATCGCGCGCTTGAGCTTGCTGGGTCCGCAAAAATCAAATAAAAATTGAAAAACTAAATCAATTCCAAGAACTAAAATTGAAAGTTTGGCGCCAAACTCGAAACGCAAGGGCAAGGGAGAAGATGGAGATGGAAGAGGAGAACGCTCCTCCGCCGTCTCTGAAGAGGAAGGGCCCGCCCTTGGCAGGTGCAGCAACGCCTCTGGCCGCTCCCAAGAAAATACTGGGAGGCGAGACCATGGTAATCGGCGGCTACACTGTCCGCTTTCCCTTCGCCCCCTACCCGAGCCAGTTGCTCATGATGGACAGGTACGTACGTGCAGCTGCACACACCCGCTTGCACACGTGTGCTGCACTCCGCTTCCGTTGCATCTTTCCTGCATTTGAACGCAAAAATCAACTCTTGCTCAAATCATCAACGGCCGCGACGTGCGCGCGTAGGCTGCTGCGCGGTTTGAAGCAGAGCGAGCACGCCTTGCTCGAGTCGCCCACGGGCACCGGCAAGACGTTGGCCCTCCTGTGCGCCGCCCTCGCTTGGCAGGAGAAGGAGAAGGCGGCCGCGCTGCAGGTGCGCCTCCTCAACCTTCATTCGCTTGCTCGACGATGACGACCTCAGGCGCCGACCCAACTCGCTCACGTGTATGTA
The DNA here is from genome assembly GCA_000826305.1 of Acanthamoeba healyi. NCBI lineage: Eukaryota > Discosea > Longamoebia > Acanthamoebidae > Acanthamoeba > Acanthamoeba healyi. Next base: position 7,399 of record CDFA01024426.1, on the reverse strand, counting down.
CAGAGAGCCAAGGACGCACAAGCCAGCAAGCGGACAAAGCTCGAGATCGAGCTGGATGACGAGAACGTCGTGGAGACGTTCCCTTCTCTTGATCGACATCGACAGCAGAAGCAGAAGGAAGCCGAGGGGGAAGCCAAGTATCCTCGTGTGCGTGCGCGCTTCTCGTGCGCTCTGATGCGATTATGGAAGAGCTTGTGCACTGACTGGTTGTGTTGTGTGGCTTGGTTGCGTTCCCTATGCGATCGCAGATCTTCTTCGGGAGCCGCACGCACAGCCAGATCGCACAGCTGCGCAAGGAGCTCGAGCGAACGGCCTACAGACCCGTGATCAGCGTACTGGCCAGTCGCGACCACTACTGCATTCACCCGCGCGTATCAAAGAGCGCCCACAAGAGCTACGAATGGTGAGTCGCGAGCATCCCATCCACACTCCTCTTGGTGTAGCTTGTTGACGCGCGCATATGCATGCGGATGCAAGCAAGCGGCTGAACGCCAAGCAGGGACCAAGCGGAGGCTGCTCGTACAAGAAAAACAAGAAGAGCCTCGTCAACAACGCAGCCCTCCAACCGGGCGGAGAGCTCGAGGTGTGGGACATCGAGGATCTCGTGATGCTGGGCAACGATCTCAAAGGTGCAAGCCACCTGACTTGGCATTGCAGCACTGCATGCGTTGGGTTTGCGCTCATCTGTCGGTTTGCGTGGTACAGCGTGCCCCTACTTTGCAGCGCGGTCGATCGGCAAGAAAGCCGACCTGGTCTTTTGCCCCTACAACCACCTCATCGATCCAGGTATGATCAATCCTGATGCCAGCACCTGCAGTGGTAAGCCTTACGTGATCACTTGCGTGTGGCGGCAGGGGTCAGAGAAACCTATGGCATAGAGCTGGAGGGCAACGTGGTCATTCTCGACGAAGCACAGTACGTTCTCTCTCGATGGATTCAAGTGGCATCACGACTGCTAATTAATTTCGTTCTCGATCAGTAACATTGAAGACGCCTGCCGCAATGCGGCTAGTGTTGAGGTCTCGTACACTGACATCAAGGGTACGCGCCCGTGCTGGTGGATTGATCACCGTGTGTGGCTTTCGCCTGCTCACCCTTAATCTGCCCAACTGTTAGACACTGCTGCCGTATTGGCATCCATCACTCAGTCTGCTAGAGAAGAGGAGGCCCTCGAGGCGCACAAGCTTATCTATAAGGTGCGCAGGTGCGCTCTCGCGGAGACCATACTTCGAGAAGACTGACCCTGGAGCTCGACGCAGTTGATGCACGAATGGGAACTGTGGATTGCCAAGACATCCCCAACGCTAGAGCAAAAGGCATTCGAGACGAACGTCAGAGTGTTTAGTGGGAGGGACAAGCTGGCGCTGCTCAAGTACCCATCCATTGGTCCCTCAAAGTGCACACAACGACGCTCACCCTTTTGTTCAATCACGCGTTTGCCCACAGTGAGATGGGGTTGACGGCCGACAATTACGAAGCGCATCGCAAGGCGATGGAGCACGTACTTCAATACTCGGCCGAAGCTAAGGAGGGCCAGGACAAGCTCAACGCCAAGGGAGTCACCGTGATCGTGAGTACGTTGACGCCTTCGTGCCGCAACAACTCCCTCAAATGCTTCGGTTACTCACTTGCAGGGCTGTCGTAGACTTGTTCAAGCTGTGGAGGTTCTTTTTCTCATACAGCGGCAAGTTCATGGATGACTATAGACTGGTGCTGCAGCAAACATCGCAGCGCGACAGGGAGAACCACACTAGCTATTGGGTAACGTGCCTACGCACAACCAAAGCATTGCTGCATGCTATGTGCGTATCTGATGTGCTGAACGACCCATGCTTGGTGTGCAGGTGCAAACGCTGTGCGTGTGGTGTCTGAATCCAGCTGTAGCGTTCACTGCCTTGGCTGATCAGGTACCTACCGCACCCAAACACAGCTTGTAGTAATCACTACAACATCTCCAGTGACACCATCCTCACACGCAGGCCCGCACGGCAGTGTTGACTTCGGGCACGCTCGCGCCAATTGAAACTCTACGTACGGAGCTGGGCGCTTCGTTTCCCCTCCACCTGGAGGCTAAGCACGTCATCAACGTGGAGAAGCAGCTCTGGGTAACATGTGCCTGCTGGCTTGATCTCATTTCACGTATCCTCTGATGGCCAACATTCTCTCTTCAATTCGCGTGCTTCAGGTGGGCACCATTCCTCGAGGCAGGAACGTTGCCTTCAATGCCGTGTTCAAGAACGCAGACACCTTTTCCTTCCAAGGTTCGTTTCGGGCCTTGTCCTCGTTGCTTGCTTCATCACGCTTGCCTCACACATGTGTCATTCATCCAGATGACATTGGCGAAGCCGTTATCGAGTGCTGTCGTGTCATCCCGCACGGAGTGCTGTGCTTCTTCCCATCGTATGGCTTGCTGGAACGAGTCGTCGAGCGGTGGAAGGCCACCCAGCTGTGGGATCGCCTGTGCTCCGTCAAGCACGTGTTCATAGGTAGGACCAGTACCTCCACACTGACAAGACTTGATCTCTTCTCTGATCTCGCATTGACATCAGAGCCGAGGCAAAAGGGACAAGGCGACTTTGATACGCTCATCAAGCGCTACTATGCAATCGTCAAGCGCGGAGGATCGCCCTCGTCGCAAACCTCGCCCGCTCCCGACAATGCCCAAGACCAACCGGTTCATTCCTTGAGAGGACGACGCGAGCGTGCAGGCGACGCCCGAAATGGAGCGGACTCACAAGCTCACACTTCTGTTGCGAACGGTACCACGCTTCCCTGCTTCACATCCAACTAACGAGCGCGACTCACCACACGCGAGAATCCAAAGGGGCCCTCTTTCTCGCGGTCTACAGAGGCAAGGTCAGCGAGGGCATAGACTTTTCGGATGACAACGCTCGCGGAGTCGTATCCCTTTTCTGCCTGTCCCCGTCTCTTCTCTGCCCTTTGTTTGTATGTGGAGTGTTATGTGATGTGTGGTGTTTCGCCCTTGACTCTGGCAACGATCGCGGTCGGCATTCCGTTCCCCAACCTGTACGCTTGCTTCGCGCAACAACGATCAAGGCTCTGGCTGACGATGATCGTCCGATTGTGTGTGACCGTGCGGCACAGGAAGGATCCGCAGATGAAGCTGAAGCGCGAATACAACGAGGTGCAATCGCGCCGCAAGTCGATCATCAACGGGAGTCGGTGCGTTCCTCTTTGGCGTGGGAACTCCCCAACTCACATCGTACGCTGCAGTTGTTGTCGTTAACTCTGTACGTGAAGATGGTATGAGCTTCAGGCGTGGCGAGCCATCAACCAGGCCATCGGGCGGTGCATTCGACATCGACACGACTACGGCGCCATCGTCTTCCTAGGTTCGCCAGGACATTGGCCGCGAAAGCTACAACAGTGGCTAACAGGCTTCTTCATTGCTGTGTTGTTGTTGTGACGATCAACAGAGGAAAGGATGCAGCGAAGTGATTCGGTGGCGATGCTTCCGCGGTGGGTGGTGCAGGGGACGACCCATTTCAACGCGCTGCCTGAAGCCCTCGACTCTCTTCGCAGCTTCTTCCAGCAAACGCGGGAGCCCGACAGCAGCCACAACGCTGTTGGCTCGTCGGCACACAAGGACACACCGTCGCCGTATCACTCACCATCCTCGCTCTCTGTTCCAGGCTTGTCTCGCAAGCACGCAATCTCTCCGTCGACATCGCCGTCTATGGCAAGTCCTGCCTCCTCTCCTTCGTCTTCCTTCTTCCTCCAGCGGAGCGCCTCCTCGCCCTTCTTCCCCTCTTCTCCTTCCACCTCACAACCACCACCACGTCCCATGCGACGATCTATGGACAACGAGGACGGCAGCTTCCTATCTCCCGCATCGCCCTCTTCTTCAGCGCTCTCGCCACCATCATATCGTCGTCCGCTGGGACACGCTTCCTCGTCACCCTCGCTCTCTGCCCTTTCGTCGCCTTCTCAGCCACAGCCCTCACTCTCGTCCATCTCGCCTCCGCCCGCCTGGCCGTCTACGCTCACCCTCTCGCCTGTGATGATGTCGGTAGATGACGCGTTGTCACCGTCCCTACCGCCGCCATCGGCTTCACCCGTACTGTGTTGCAACGTGTGCTCCTCTCCGCTGGCCTACCAACAGGGAGACCAGGAGCAGACCACCAAGCAGTACTTCTGGTACGCCTTCAGTCGTCGTGTGTCACTCCTTCACCACGATCGTGGTTGAGTTGGGCTGATGCTGCAGGGGCGTGCAGCAAACTGGTGAGCCATAGCGTGCGAGGGACGCCGCACAGCCAGCCGTGGGAGGTGTCCCTGCACCGCCTGGCCACAGGCGATCTCATCCGCGACAATTGCCGAGCGCTGACGGAGGACGAGGTGGCCGAGCTGAAGCCCAACATACCACCCACCACCGGCAAGCAGTCACAGTCACAAACACGCCCTCAACCTTCTGGGACATCGGCCAAGACGATCTGGGCCACCACAGATGGCCTGCTCTACGTGCCGCTCTTCTGCTGCCGGTGCGTACGCACATCAGAAAGCTCTCACGCTGTTCGGAGCAACGCTCACGTCTCTCCTGCACAGATGCCGACCTCCTCGATGGGTAGGCGTGGTGGTGAAGGCCGTGTCCGTAGCCAGCAACCGCGAGCTGTTGAAGCAGGTGTGGCTCGCCAGTGAGGCCGCGTCTCCCCTCTCCCCGTTCTGAACTGATCTACACGGGCCGCGTCTTTGTTGAATGTCGTTATTTTATGTCCGAATGCCAGGCTTGTCGCCAGTGACACACACCCTCTTCGCACCTCCCAGGGGTTCGGTTCAGCGTGACTGGCGTTTGGTCGGCATGCTCTCTGATGTTGATTGCACTCGATCGCCATGTGTTTGCACTATCTACACGGAGGAGAGGTTCTGCTTCCTCTTGGCGTTGGACATGAAGGGCTTAAGCACCCACTCGTTATCCGCCTCCGCCAAGTCTGTTGTACGCACACAAAGGGATGGATGACCACCAGATGGAACATCAACAAACGATTCACGCGCAGCATGCCAAGGCGGTGAGGGGAGGTGAGGGAAGCAGAGCGTACCGACTGTGCCGAGCTTGATCTGATAGAGCTTGAGCTCAAACCGCGGGCCAACCTCCGTCAAGTCTACGTTCTTGTGTCCCTCCTTCTTGTACGTGTGGTGTCTGCGTTCGCCCAATCCCGAGAGGGTGAGTCCAACTTACCGCCTGAAGCAATCACGATCGTCGACAATGACGAAGGAGAGGGAAGACGTCACGCACCGGAACGAGATGAAATCGTTCTCGTTAGCGAAGGTGATCACTCGGTGAGCGTCCTCCTTGGGCACAGGGAACAGGTGCTTCAGAATCTTCATCGTCTGTAAGTACAAGAGAGAGAGAGAGAGAGAGAGAAATCGGCATGAGTGAGCAATACATTGCGAGAGGCAATGGAGTGTGTCGCGAGTGCGAGCGACGTGGATGGGGAGCAACGCACCCTCTCACCCAGCTTGGAGTCAAACTTGTGGAAGATGAGATGCGGGAACTGCTGCGAGACAGTGGTTCTTTCCTGCACGTTCATGGTCATTGAATGTCAGAGAGACAGTGACCGTACGCGATTGCAGGTTCGAGGCTGTGTCGCCCGCCACGGTGGTATGCGTGCGTGTAGATTCCGTACCTTGAGATCGTGGCGAAGCACCGCGTTGCTGATGCCAAAGTAGGCGGTGGGGCCGTAGGGAAGATGGCAGACGACGAGACCGTCGGGTTCGCCTCTGTGTTCGTGCACGAGCACCAGGTCCGTCACTTCGTTGGCTCGGCACGTCTCGACGAGCTGCTTGAGCACGTAGTTACCGCGGTTCAGTTTCTGTGCATTGGGGAACACCAGACGCAGCTCCTGCACCATCACACAACACACGTGAGATCACGCACACGCGCACGAGCAGCACGGCACACTGAGGAGAGGACAGAAAAGAGAATTGTCTGCACACGCGAACTAACCTTGACGAACTGGTTCAGGCGAGAGGAGGGATCACGCGAGGTGGTGATAACGAGCTTCGGGTCGCGGATGCCAGCACGAGCGTACTCGTCGTCAATGTTCTCTGTTGTTGATGTGAGCACACAAAAGTGAGAATTGTGTGAGAAACGGTGCAGAAATCAAAGGGCAAGCGGGCATCGTGCGCACGTTCAAACTTTGCGGGATCGTCGTAGGGCATCCTCTCACGCAGCTCCTCCTGCTCCTTGAGCAAGTCGGATGGGATGTTTCGGCCAGCTGTGCGTGTGGCGATGGATCAGTTTCCGCCGGATTTAGAAATTAAATCGCGCGATGCGAGCGCGACGGAGGGGGGGGGTGCTTACCGTCGATGGCCGTCTTTAATCGCTTCCTCTTCTCATAGAGCTCGCGTTCCGTGCCCTCGAGCTGCTTTTTGAACACGTACTCCTTCCTCAAACGCGCATTACGACGAATCTGATGGGATCTCGATTAGAGATTTAAAATTTACGGCAATTCGGAGGCAGAAGAGAAGAAGCCAAAGCCCATGATATGATGAGACAAAAAGAGGTGGGGCAGGGGTACCATCTTGCTATCAGAAAATGGGCTCAAAAGGTCTCAAATGCTGCAACAAGATGGAACCAAAGGAGTTTGAAGATTTTGTGGTGTTGGAATTTTAATTCTTTGAGTTTATCTTTTTCCTTTTCTTTTCTCTTCTCGTTATCTTCCCGAAATTTCGACCTCGTCTCTTGCTGACGTGGTGGCCAACAAAAAGACCCAGGAGGTGCAAGAGGTTTGTGTGAAGATATCAAAGATCGAAAATGGAGGCGCAGAAGAAGAGGATCGTTCTGTTTGATGTGGACGGTACCCTCGCCAAGCCCATGGGGGTACGTCCTCCCTCAATTTTGGCTGCATTCGACGCCAGACGCGTGCAGAAAGCGAGATTTGAGCGACTGGCGTCAACACTAACATGACCATCCATCCATCTTGCTGGTGTGCAGTGCATTACACCTGAGATGTCCGTGTTTCTGGAAGATCTGCGCAAGATTCTGCCCATCGCCCTCGTGGGCGGCTCCAACCTCGCCAAGCAGAGGTACCAGATCGGCGAAGACGGTACAGCCCTGCTCCTCCTCTCCGCCATCTGCGCCGTCGCTTGCATGCTCACGTGTCGCGTGGGCGGGGGTTCAGTCCTGTCGCGCTTCGACTACGTCTTCTCCGAGAACGGCCTGGTGGCCTACAAGGACGGCCAGCTCCTCTGTGTGGAGGTACACGTCGTGGCGCACACGCTCGCATGCCCACGCATAGATCAGCCGGCTGCGTTGGTGCCCATCTCACACGACGCGACGTGCAGAGCATCAAGACCAAGTTCGGCGATGAGAAGATCAACGAGTTCACCAAATACGTGCTCACACTCATCGCGTCGCTCGACATCCCCGTCATGAGGTACA
>CDFA01024425.1:0-11837 GCA_000826305.1 Acanthamoeba healyi | reverse complement strand
GAGTGGTGCCATCGATCGCCGCGCGTCGTGGATGCACCACCGTGGGACAGCATGGCGACGACGAAGCTGACGGTGGAGCAGGCGACCTGGCTCGTAGACACCTTTGTCCAGGCGCCCGACATAAGGCTGTGGATGCTGTCCAAGGCCATCGCGAGTGCGAACAGCGCCGAGTTGATGGCGCGGGTGGACTGCTGCTCGGCATATTCATCCACCGCAATGACCTTGACCACAGCAGTGACACACCACGCCTTTGCCGTTGCGTTGTGGTATCTGGGCACACGTTACCGCCGCTCCACCGTCATGACCAACACGCACATCATCCACAATGTGTTCAACACCTGGCCTCGCCAAGAAGCGCTCTCATGGTTGCACGAACTTGGTGCAACGGGGCCCAACGGCCAACTGACTCTCTGGGAGGCGTCGACGGCAGCTGATGTCGCCTATGGTAGCGATGACTGCGATTCGATGTTGGCCATACTCGGACTGGTATCGGAGAGCACGCACCAATTGTCGCCTGTCCAAAGACAAGGTCTCTTCTACCGCCTGTCCCCGCGGGCCAGCGCGCCACACTACTCGCGCCTGTGGGCGCTTGTGCGCGACTGCACCGGCGAGCGACCAGGGGGGAGCACGGTTCAACTGTGCGTCCGCAACGGACTCGACGACCTGCTGCAGTGGACCGAAATGGGCGTCGCGACGACAGAGATGCTGGTGCTGGCGGCCGAGCGTGGGCTGATTAAGTGTGCCGCCATCTTGATTCTCGCCGGTGCCGCTGTCGACGCAACGGTGTCACTCACCGACGCCACCCGCGGGCACGCCGCCTTTTTACGGTGGATTGTAAAAGAACACGAATGCCCGCTGAGCAGATGTGAGTGCGCCGTGGCACTTGGTTACGACTTGTTTGCACCCGCTACATATATGAGGATAGCACAAGATTAAATTTCTTTTTTACAGGTAATCAATCACTCTACTGCATCAAGGCGCACGGTTTTGCCTTGGCGTGTTGGCCGACGCCGTTGGTCATACATTCAGTTTAGCCAGTAATACCTCTCCAGTAATAATAGCGGGAGTGGGCCCAGCCAACCACGGAAGCAGGATCTCATATCTTAATTTTTTCTTGGGCAGCGGGGCACCCAGGCCCGACAGGCGGAGTCTTTGCTGCTCCACACTTCTTCACTAACTACTCCAACAAACGCACAAAGCTCCTGGTTATTCGCGACGGACCCAATGGGAAGCTACTGTCCAAACCTGCGAAATCGAAAAGCACCTTTCCAGAGTGCAGCCAGCCCATAAAATGCTAAAGGCCACAACACGACAAACAAACAGATACACATACGCACAACAGCCATGCCTACCCCACGCATCAGCAGCCCCACGCTCTCCTTCTTCGCCCTTGCCAGTACCACCCTCCTCGCGGGCCTTCTCCTATTCCTCTTCCCAGCAGCCACCTGCGCGGCCGCCCCAGATTACGACTTCGAGACCACCGCGGCGGCCACCACCTACAACGTGAGCCTATGCCAGAGCTGCGCCCTGGTCGACAACAAGTACCAGGTGTGCGACACCGGGAAAGGCGGGCCGGTGACCTTCCCCACGGGGACGTGCATGCAGGGCAACGGCACCTACATTGGCGCGCACTACTCTAGCTACGCGGTCAACGTCAACAGCCAGAAGCCAAGCGAGTACGGGTTCCTGTTCTTCAACACCACGTCGTGCGCCCCAGACGCCGTCGTGGGCCTGATCACGTGCAGGCTCCATTCGTGCTGCGTGATGTTCATCGGACTGGGCCAGGCGACCTACGGCGGGTTCCAAGTGGCCCCGCTGCCAGTGCCATCACCGAGCAGCGGGGGCAGTCCCGGAGGCGGCGGCGGTGACGGCGGAGTCAACTTTCCCTCGTGGGCGGCCATTGTCCTTGCAATAGGCGGTGCAGTGCTTCTCGTGGTGATCATCGGCGTTGGCGTGTTCCTCTACCGCAAGAGGAGGACACAGTACCAGTCTCTGTAATGGCTTACAACAAAAAAGTTTGGGTTGCGATCTGCACGTATTCGAGTCGTGCACCAGAGCGCAGGGCAGGCAATTGGGTTGTATTGACTGTCTGGGGGGACAGTTGTGTGGCGCCATTTCCCCGCTCGATGGCCGGCATCCACCACAACCGAGACACGACCCTCCTAACGGCGCCAATTAAATCGTACTCCCATCACCCGTGGTTTGAGTGGTGAACGACGTTGGTCGAGGCCCGTGGTCTTCCTCTCGACGACGCCGGCTTTCGCGGCAACGCTGTGCGGCTTCTCGACCTCATTGGCGTGGGAAGATGCACCTGGTTGTCGCCGAACGACTCTGCGGCGTGGCTGTTCGGCATGCCTCTACAATGCGTAAAGCGCCTCCTTCGCTTTGTACGCAAATGGGGCGTGCTGTCGCAGTTTGGCCGGTGCAGCCTCTGGCTCACTTTTCCCAACCACATCATGCGCTTTGAAGAAAGCCTGTACTTTGAACTGCCTTGGTGTCTCGCGACGACGCACAATGCCATTCTATTGACCGTGGGCATGCTCGTCACCAAGATGCGCGATCCGTGTCGCGTGACACTGACGTCGTCGGTGCGGTGCAAGGACGGAACGGTCTTTCCCGTTGGCCGAAGTTGGACTGTCGGTGCGACGCGATGACCTGTGGACTCGTGTGTGCTTGGACGACAAGATCGTGGTGGACTCGCCCTCCGTGTGCTCGTTTCTCGCCCAGCACACGTATGCCAGGTCTCTTCTGTGGCCTCTCTGTGGCGGTTTTGCTGAGCGCATCGTCGAGTGGCTTTTGCGCCGCGTTGAGAAAGTGGCTCAGCAGATGACGCGGGAGCAGGTTGCTCACGCCCTTCTTGAGACCAGCGCCGACGTGACCAGTCGCGACCGCGCACTCTACAGGTATCAGATCGATCGCCTCAAGGTGGCATGCAACATCTGCCTCGAGCGTACGCCGCTTTTGATGGCACACCTCCAAGGTAGCGCACTCATCAGCAGCGATGGCCGACGAGCGCCGCATCTAGGGACCACGCGGGGCTCTGACTGCTCGAGTATCTAGATGACCACATTGTTCTTTAGCGGGAGGTCCTTGTTGAGAGCGGGTAGCGCAAGCAGAAAGTCCAAGAGGTCTCGCGCCCGATTACGGTGGTTGTGGCGCCCGAAGTCAAAGCCGTACAGTAGAGCCTCGTACTGTTGCACACGTACGGTGGTGCAGGCAGTTGTGTCGCTCGCCGAGTACATGGCTGTGGAGACCGTCGGTTCGCCACCGTGCGCGCTGTCGCGGTAGCCAGCTGCAGCAAAGGCGGCGTCGATGATGCGCATGACCGAAGTCGTCCGAGCGCCAAAGAGATGCAAGTGATCCGTGGTGGAACCGTACTCCATCACGCGCTGGAGCATGTCGATGTCGTTGGTGGTCGACGAAACCGGCTCGGAGCAGAAGGAGTTCCACCACAAGAACCAGGGTGTGTCATAGCAATGGATCGGGGCGCCGACGTGACTTGTGGACAACTGGCCTCCAGGAAACTTATCAATAAGGCATTCATCACTACTGTTACAACCAATCCGCTGTGGTGTAGTCGGTAACATTTATGGTTCTCACCCATGCGCCCCGGGTTCGATTCCCGGCAGCGGAATATACTTTTTATCCCTTTTGCTCCAGACAACAAATCACAAAACCAAGTGGTAGATCTACAATAACAAAAAATTTCTTGCAAGTTTGTCACCTACTTTGGAACCTGTTTGCCACGTGGTCTAAAATTGTAAATAGAATGTTGCCAACCAGCACAAAATGATTCAGGCCTGCTGGGGGTCGAACCCAGAATCTCCTGATTCGTAGTCAGACGCCTTTCCATTGGGCCACAGGCCTAGTTCTTCCCATCTTGACCTTGATGCTGCTACCAAAAATACAAGCAGACTAGTTATTGTTCTTCATTTTAATGACAAGAATACAACAATTGTTGGCAGCCCTGTTTGTGTTAGCATTCACCACGCCGTAATGTTGGCAAGGACCTACTTGGCCAAAAATTTGGTGGTCTGCATTTCTTCAATCCACTATCTTGACAGTTGCCACTGAGAAGACCAGCTGTGCCAAGAACCTGTGGACATTCAAAATGAGAGGTCAAAAATGACTGCAAATATGAAATGGGATTTGTAATGTTGGTTCTAAATACATATATTTTACATGGTAAAAGGTGTTTACATCATTAAAAAAAAAACCTTTGTTTTAAGAAAATTACTTTATTGACCCATTATCACAATTTTACACAAAAGGCTTAGTATCACTTTTCACTCTTGCTCATTGATTTTTAGAGCAACTTTTTACTGTGTCAAAATGTGATTTGACCACTCCATTGATGAAGTAACACAGGAATAGTGCTGACAAAATGACAATTAGAGAGGTAACATGGCTGTTAAAAAATTACTGGGCCTCTCATTTCAAATGTCCACAGGTTCAAGGATAACATTGCTAAGGCTACCACATGGCCAAAGGAATTTTGCTGGTCTCCCAGTGGTTTCACCCACTGCTCAACCTCTCCTCTCTCCTTCTGCTGATCCTTTATCACTACCTTTGAAAACAACTTCATGAACTACAGGTGTATTGCCACATAATAGACACTTTTGAATGTAACTAGTACAACAAGACCATGACATGGCAACTAAGATTCTATTTTTCACGTTAACATGTTCACAAAATGCTCATTACAACAAGGTGGTTTCATGGTGTAGTGGTATCACGTCTGCCTCACACGCAGTAGGTCCTGGGTTCGAACCCCAGTGAAACCAATCTTTTTTGACCCTCTTCATTTTCCATGGGCCAATCCGTCCACATACTCAAAAATCATAATCTAATCAATAAGGACGGATGGCCGAGCGGTCTAAGGCGACAGTTTAAGGCACTGTTATCTTCGGATGCGTGGGTTCAAATCCCACTCCGTTCACTCTCCTTTTTGCTGCTGGCCAGCTTTTAATCGTGAAATGTGCCCATGTATGTAATCACTATGTGTACAATGTGAGGAAAAGGATCTTGTGGTGTTCTTAGTGACCCCATTGCCTCTAGCCTAACACAAGTAAATAAACACCCTTAGTATTTGCCTGTACCTTTAGTGGTAAATCCAAAGAATGTGGACCAAAATTACACCGCCACCTTAACGTTTTCGGAAGGACTGGCGAACAATCGAACGAAAAAGAAGACCCGAGATCTTCAACAAGAGGGCCCGGTAACTTGTTTTCATAATAATTCATTTAAATCATCGGCCGGGGCCAGCTGCTTGGGCGCGAGATGATGGACTACAGCTACGACCAGGCGGCAGCAGTCGTGCCCTACGACGGCGGCGGCGCTGAGGACTACAACTACTACGACCAGGGGGCCGTCGTGCCCTACGACGGCGGCGGCGAGGCCTATGGAGCCGACGGCGGCGGCGGCTATGACGAGCGCGCCCTCCCCCCGCTGCCGCCCGCCGATGATTCTGGCGGCGGCTACGACACATCGTCGGCCTACGGCGGGGGCGAGCAGCAGCAGTACGACACGTCGGGCTACTACCAGACGTACGAGCAGCAGCAGTACGATGCGTCGGGCTACTACCAGACGTACCAGCAGCCGGCGGCTGCGGCCGCTACTCAGCACGTAGATGCATCTTCATCGTCATCATCGAGCAGCGCCCCCGCTGCGACGCACAGCGGTCCCCAACTGAAGAGATGGGAGGTGCCCTGGAGCCTCAAGGAGCTGCGCGACGAGAACAACTGGACCCTCGCCGCCGATGCTGGCGTACGCGTCCTCCAACATCTCACGCCCTTCCCCACCAGCACAGATGATGAATTTAATTTCTAATGACTTCATCCCCCCCCCCCAAATCCAATCACGTGCAGCTGTTCAACTACCTGAAGCAGTTCTCGAGCGGCCTGGTGGCCAAGACGAAGGAGGTGGAGGGCGCGGTGGACACGCTGGTCACCGCCACCAAGGCCGCCGACGTCAAGCTCCACAACACCTTCAACGAGTTCCTCCTCCTGGCCAACTCGCAGTACATCGAGAACGTGCGTCTCCCCTCTCAGCTCTGAGCTCGTTAGGGTGGGAGCAGTGACTGCTGCGGTGGCGGTGGAGTCGGTCTCTCTGCGTGTGGCTCACACTCATGTCGTGTCGTTCCTCTTCATCACAGCGCGTGTACGATGCCGAAGAGGAGATGCAGGCGGCAGCTGAGGAAGAGACCAAGCCAGCGGTCACTAAGAAGTTGGAGGACATGACCAGCGAGGAGATCGAACAGCTCCTCTTCCCCAAGGTACAGCACGCACACACGTACACATCACGCACGCGCACATCACGGAGAGAACGCTGTTAGTTAATGAGCTATGGTTGCTTACCTCTGTGTGCTAATTGCTCTGTGGTCTGGTTAGTATTTGGACGCCATCGGGAACGGTCTTCACGCGCTGAAGCTGTCAGGTCTGGCCAACCCGCCTAAGCCACCGATGCCCGCTTCGATGAACGAGGAGGACGGCACCCAGCACCAGGCTCCTGAGGCGGACGCACCGGCCGACAAGATGCCGGATCCCTACGCCATGTACCCTTTGCCCTACGTCATCGGCACCGTAGAGTTCCACGATGACGACTACTGCGGCATCCACGCGTCATCCGAGGGTACGCATGGTCATCTCTTCATCCCGTGGTGTTCACGTCAGTTGATGCTGACGCTCTGTGCTATTGCGTCTCGCTTGTAGATGAGCTCAGCGAAGAGGATTTGCCCGAGGAGGAGGGCGACGATCAGTCGGATGAGCCGACCGACGAGGAGGCGGGCGATCACACCGGTCAGGACGGAGCCTATTATGACACGACAGCGGACAAGGGCAAGGAGCTAGCTGACGGCGAGGGCCGACAAGAGGCCGCGCAAGAGGAGGTGGAGGAGAGCGAGGAGAGTGAGAGTGAGAGCTCGGAGGAGGACAAGAAGGTCTTTAGCGAGAGCTCCGAGGAAAGCTCTGGCGGCGGTCTGTTCTCCGACGAGGAAGAAAAGGAGGAGCGCAGGCAGCGCCGCGAAGCCCGCAAGGCCGCCCGTGAACAGCAGCGCCAGGAGCGAATCCAACAGAAGGCGGCCAGGAGGGCGGCCAGGAAGAACAAGAAGACGGCAGCCTCTTTGCCAGCAGCCGTCGCCGCCGGGGAGGAAGAGGATGACGGACTCACCGAAGAGGAGCGCAAGAAGAAGCAGATGCAGCAGAAACTCGCGGCTGCCATCCAGCGTAACGCCAAGGGCGAGCTGCCCGAGGCCCTCGAGGACAAGCGAAGGAGGCGAAGCGCAACCACCGACGGAGAGACGGAAACCGAGAGGGAAGACAACGGAGAGGAGGAGGAGAGCCCGCAGAGGAAGCAGCAACAGCAGGCCAAGACGAAGGAAACCAAGGCGACCAAGATCAAGCCCGACGACCTGTTCGCGTCGTTCCTCGACAAGAGCGATGACGAGGAGGAGAAGGACATCTTTGCCGACTTCAACGACGACATGGGCGGCGTGCTGGGCGGCGGTGACACGAAGAAGAAGGCACCCAAGGAGGCGGACAAGAAGACCACCGCGAAGAAGAGCGAACCCAAGAAGACGAGCGGTGGAGGCGGTGGGCTGTTTGAGGACATCCTCGCCGGTGGTGGCGACGAAGAGGAAGGCGTGTTCGCCGAGCCGACCAAGGCCAAGGGCACCAAGGACAAGAAGTCGGCGGCGGCCACGCCTTCGTTCCTCGGCGATGACGGAGGCGACGGACTCTTTGGTGGCGACGAAGCCCCCAAGGCCGCCGCCGCCACCACCAAGAAGGCTGCTGCACCGGTGGCCAAGAAGTCCGCCGGCGGTCTCTTTGGCGGCAGCGAAGACGAAGCTGAGGGTGCGGACATGTTCGCCAACGCCGCTAAGGCTGCTCCGGCCGCGAAGAAGTCAACTCCAGCCATCGGCGGCGGTGGTGGCCTCTTTGGCGGCGACGATGAAGAAGGCGAGGGCGTGTTTGGCGGTGCTCCCGCGCCTGCTGCGAAGAAGGCCGAGCCGAAGAGCACCAAGGCCGCTGCCCCCAAGAGCTCAGCTGGCGGCGGACTCTTCGGCGCGAGTGACGACGAGGGAGGTTTTGGCGCCCCCGAGCCCGCAGCTAAGAAGGCGCCAGCTGCTGCCGCCAAGAAGCCCGCAGCGGCAGGTGGCGGTCTGTTCGGCGACCTTGGCGACGACGAGGCTGGTGACAGCGGTGGTCTGTTCGGAGCGCTGCCTTCATCTGGCACCAAGAAAGCTGCGCCCGCCGCGGCAGCTAAGAAGCCCGCAGCGGCAGGAGGCGGTCTGTTTGGCGGTGACGATGAAGAGGGTGAGTCCATCTTTGGAGGCGCTCCCGCTCCTGCCGCCAAAAAGACCCAGGCGCCACCCAAGGCCGCCCCGGTGGCCTCTCCGCTGGGAGGCGACGACGCTGAGGAGGAAGCTCCAATCACCAGCGGAGGCAAGCAGCAAAGCAAGCCCTTTGGCGGTGTCAAGATGTTCCCCGACATGGCCGGTGCCGCTGCGGCCAAGGCCAACGAGGCCAAGAAGGCGTCGCCCGCTGCCGCCCCCGCTCCGGCGAAGAAACAGGCCGCACCGGCGCTGTCGGCCGACGACGAGAAGTCCGGTGCCGGCGGTCTCTTTGGCGGGGTGGCGGTGCTGCCCACGTCCGGAGCGACCAAGAAGGCTCCGACCCCTGCGCCTGCCAAGAAGAGCGCCGGAGGCGGCCTTTTTGGCAGTGAGGACGAAGGTCTGTCCGACGGCGATGACGCCAATGCCCTGTTTGGTGGTGCCGGCGTCAAGGCTGCCAAGAAGCCCGAACCTGCTGCCGCGCCCAAGGCGCAGGAACCGGCGCTCAAGAAGCTGCTCGGCGGAGGCGGAGGCGGTCTCTTTGGCGGCGATGACGAAGAGGTCTCCGGTAGTGCTGGCGGCCTGTTCGGCAGCCTGGGCGGTTTCCCTGCTGCTGGTATGGCCCCTACCTCATTCCTCTGTGTGATCGCAGCGCACGCCTCATGTCTGACTCCATTCCTGCACACGCACTAGACGAGCCTGCCGTGGAGAAGCCCAAGGCTGAAGCGCCCAACAAGAAGCCCGCTGCGGGCGGCGGTGGACTCTTTGGCGATGAGCCTGCTGGTCTCTTTGGCGAGGCGTCGGCGCCTGCGGCGTCGAAGAAGTCCGCGCCCAAGGCCGCTGCGGGCTCGCTCTTTGGCGGCTCGGATGATGGCGGCGATGGCCTCTTCGGCGCTGCTGCACCCAAGGAAGTGAAGAAATCCACGGCTGCGCCCGCCAAGAAGAGCGCGCCAGCTCCAGCTGCGGCCGCTGCTGTCGTCGACGCGGATCCTCTTGGTGGGCTCCTGGAAGCGCCCAAGAAGACCGCGCCTGCGCCCAAGGCAGCCGCCGCTGAACTTGATGGCGGTCTCTTTGGTGAGGCGGCGCAACCAGCCGCCGCTGCTGAGCCGAAGCCCGCCGCGGTCGATCTGTTCGCCGATCCCGCTACGACCCCGGCCCCTGCTGCGACCAAGAAGCCCGCGGCCAAGGCCGCCCCTGCGGCAACAAAGGCTGCTGCGGCCAAGAAGACCACCGCCGCCGCTGCCAAGGCTGCCACGCCTGCGGCCAAGAAGACCACTGCCGCCGCGCCGGCCAAGAAGACCGCGACAACTGCCGCTGCGAAGAAGGCGCCTGCTCCTGCTGCAGCCACGGCGGACGATATCTTTGGCGATGTGCCGGCTGCCGGTGCCAAGACCGCCGCACCTGCGGCCAAGAAGGCCCCCGCGGCCAAGGCTGCACCCGCCGCGAAGAAGGCCCCGGCCGCTGCTGCGTCGACAGCTGATGACATCTTTGCCGATGTTACCGCCAAGCCCGCTGGTGGTGCTGGTGCCAAGGCTGTGCCGGCCAAGAAGGCCACTCCCGTGCGCAAGACGACCGCCACCGCGGCTGAGAAGAAGGCCGCAGCGCCTTCGTCGGCCGATGACATCTTTGGTGACATCGGTGCCGGTGCGGCTGCGCAGCCCATCAAGAAGGCGGCCACGCCCGCTAAGAAGCCTGAGCCTGCTGCTGCCGTAAAGGACGACGCCGATCCCCTCTTTGGCGACATCTCCGCGCCCAAGAAGACGATCGCACCGACCAAGAAGGCCGACGCGGGTCTCTTTGGCGAGGGGCCGTTCGGCGCCGGCCCTGCCAAGAAGGAGGCGACCACTCCGGTCATTGACAATCCCCTCGCGCCCGCCCCCGTCACGGCTGCGCCGATCGCAGGGCGCACGACGGAGGTGGTGCCCCTGCCCACCCTCAGCATCTCCGAGAAGATGAAGCTGCTCGCCGAGTCCACCAAGGAGAAGGAAGTGCCCAAGGTACGCGCCATTCGGCCGACTCCGACGCAACACGCAACACACTGACGCGTTACTGTGACTTGACAGGAGGCGAAGGAGGAGGGCAACCGACCTCGACGGGGCACCAACGGCACTAAGATCGCCGCTCTTCAGGATTCCATCGGTACGCGTCATCTCTCCCTTAATTGCCTGGCCTTCACCATGCTGACACTCTCGTTGTTGTTGTTGTTGCCGCTGCTCTGCAGGAAGCGCCATTAACCCGTTGGCCATGCGACCGGGCGCGCGCCGACCTGTCAAGGAGACCGAGGAGGTGAGCGGCAGCGGTCCTCTGGAGATCGACGACCTGCCCGACTTTGGCGATGACAACGGCGACGACGAGGCCGGCTCGATGTTCTCTTCGGGTGGCGCCTCCGCTGTGCCTCCGCCCTCGTTCGGTGCGGCCGCGGCGCCGCTCGGCGCTCGCTCGGCCGCGTCGGTTCCCTCGCCGACGGCCGTGGTCACCGAGGACGAGACCAACATCAAGAAGGGACCCGCGCTGTCGCACGCCGTCAAGTCTCGACCGATGAACGCCAACAAGCGATTGCCGTCGCGTTCCATGCGCGTTCGCGGCACCAGCGCCGCTGACCAGCCCTCCAGGCCCCGCTCGGGCAGCACCGGTGGTACGCTCACTCTCTCCCAACGCTGGTTGTGTGTCGTGCAGTGCATGGACGCGTCCCCTTTGCCGCTTGCACACGCTCACGGACTTGTGTGTTCAGTGTTTGATGCGCTGGACGTGAGCCAGCAGCCCAAGAAGTCGTCCACAGAGGAGCGACCAACGGTGTCGCCCGTCAAGAAGCCGGCACCCGCCGCCGCCGCCGCCGCTCCGGCGGTGGTCAACACCGACGACCTCCTCTCGTCCCTGTCCATGTCGTCGTCCGTGCTCGACGGCGACTTCAAGATGCCCTCCTTCTCCACCTCGACCTCCACTTCGACCTCCACCTCCACGTCGTCTTCATCGATCTTTGGCGGCAGCGACGACATGTTCGGCTCGGCCAACGGCGCCGGCGCCGCCAAGCCCCCCAGGGGCGCGGCCAAGATCGGGCTCTTTGACGACCCCACGCCCTCGTCGTCTGCGCCCGCCAAGAAGGCGCCGTCGTCTACATCTTCGTCGATGTCGGCGTCGGTCGGAGGCGACGACTCGTTCGACATCTTCAGCAACCCGTTGATGGGCAAGAAGGAGAAGGAGGAGCGCGAGAGGAAGAGGCGCGAGGACGAGGAGCGACAGGCCAAGGCCGCCGCCCCGCCGCCCGACATCTTTGCCGACCCGCTCTCCTCCTCCTTCAAGGGCTCTTCTTCCTTCTTCTGAGCAACGCAACAACGGGACCCTCCAATAGTAATCGTCGTCGTCATCATCGTCACGAGCAGCCAGCAGGTGCAGAGAGGAAGAAGGACGAGGCGGACGTGCGGTGGTGGAAGAAGGAACCGAGAGAAGAGGAGGGCAGTCCTCAATGCTGTACCTACACATTTTTTCATTCACGCAAATCCAAATTTTT
>CDFA01024391.1:12107-26271 GCA_000826305.1 Acanthamoeba healyi | reverse complement strand
CACAGCGACCCCGCACGGCGTCGCCCACGCTCATGTTCTACCAAGGCGGAGGACTGGCCAATGCGCGTTCCCTTCCGACATTCAGCAGTTCTGCTGCTCAGCCCGAACCCGATGCCTACCAACCCATACACAAGCCTCACGCCCATCGCTCGTCCGCATTCCGCTACGAAGGGTCTGTGTGACACCCTGTCTCTCTCTGCTCCATTGCTTGGTAAGCTGACGACGTCATGCTGTCTTTGCCGTGACGACTTCCGTACAGACCGCGGCCCGCATCAACTCCTCCTGTGCCGCATGGCGCCTCATCAAACAGAAAGCGAGCTTTCACGGCGTTCATGTCCATCGAAGGTGGCAGGCAAGCCGAACACTTGTACGCTTGCGCAAAAGCTTGGCTGGCTCACCCTCTTCCCCTTTGTACTGGAGTTGCTGGTGAGCGAGGGATCTGACCGTGTCTCTTATGCACTCCAGTGTCGAGGGAAACAGCGGCAGCGGTGGCGGCGGCGGCGGTGGCGAAGAGGAAAGGAAGAAGCGAAAGAAGAAGCGCTGCAACTGTAAAAACTCCAAGTGCTTAAAGCTGTACGTCCCCCAGCAGCCCGCCTCTGCTGCGCCATCAGAAGGCGTGCTCATCCCTCCCCTTGGATCTGGCAGATATTGTGAATGCTTTGCTTCGCGCACCTTCTGCCAGGACTGCAACTGCGTCGGGTGCAGCAACACGCCCGAAAACGAGGAAGCCGTCCGCAAGGCCGTAACCGCCACGCTTGAGCGCAATCCATCGGCCTTCCGTGCCAAGATCAACATAAGCCCCAAGACCACGGGCGGGGTACAAGCCCTCCTCCGTCCGCCCGAAGCGTTCGCCTGCGCAACTCTGTCTGACCTCAGTAATGGCTCAGGATCCTGTGGAGCCGGTGCAGGGCAAGCACACCAGGGGCTGTCACTGTCGCAAGTCCGGATGTCTGAAGAAGTACTGCGAGTGCTTCCAGGCCAACATTCTGTGCGGCGAGAACTGCAAATGCACCGACTGTAAAAACACAGAGGACAGCGTTGAGAGGCGCGCCATCCTCGAGGGAAGGCGCACACCTCCTGCTGGACGAAAGACCGGCGCGAGGGTACTATGGTTTTCCTCTTTTCACCCTTGGGGCAAGTGGCGGTGTTGCTGACGTGTTGACAACGCGATCTGGTTGTAAAGCGAACGTCAAGCCCAACGGCGATGGTGACGGTGGACAGTGGCACCGGTGGAGATCTTCCTCGTCCCAGGTAAGCCCCCTCTCATCCCAATCCCCCATCAAACCACGTGCTCGTGCTCACCTACATGCGGACATGCGTATAGGGCGGCATCTCAGCGAGAGGCCAACAACTCCTCGCCATCCATGTACATAGACAGAGAGAGCTCTCCATTTTATTCCTTGGACCGGGAATCCTCGCCTGCGTCGGGGTGCGTGCGCGTCTGTGTCGCCTTCAACGCGTCCTGCCGTTTGCTGATGTCCGCTGTTGTATATGTGTGCGCGTGCGCATTTCTCTCTCTCTCTCTACCGTGTGTGTATTCACAGATCACCTGCCAGAGCCGGCTCTCCCTTTGGGGCGCTGGCCGCAGCCGCGATATTGGAAAGGGACCAACAACATCCGTCAAGCCTAGGCTTTGCGCCCCGCCCCTTTGGCTCTTCCTCTCCCACGTACCTTACCCTCTCCTTCCACCACCATCCTCGCCACCATCACGCCGAGGCACGCCGTGTGGCCTAACCCAGCACTCACCGCCATCGTGATCGTGTTGCTACGTCCAGAAGGGACCACGGGTTCGCGCGACCCATGGGCCATCAGCCGTCGCCGCCCACGGTCCGCGCGAGCCTTCAGCCTTCGCCGCTGCAGCACCCTCAGCCATCGATGCTCGGGGGCCCTGGTACAAGCGGTCCGTCCGGCGTGAACGGCCCACCACCACCGTCGTCATCATCGTCGGCCTTTGCTCCGGCGCCTCAGCCGGGCGCCTTCCGCAGCTTCCGCAAGGAGATGAAGTAGTCCTTCATCTTTTTTATTTGTGCTGCTCCACACCCTCCATCCTCTCTCGTCCTCTCTCCTCTTGTTCGCCCTTTCATATTCGCCAGCCCATTACATCTTCGTCAGGTGTTTGGGGGGGGNGGGTAGGGTTTGTTCAACTCCTGGGGTGAAGGGACTTGACGTGGGTCTACAGGAAGTGGCTGCCGCTGCTGTACCGCGGCAGGGTCATCCTGTAGTATCGGGCCCCAGGAGCAGCTCCTGCCCGCGTCTTCACCAAACGTACCCCCTCTACAAACGTTCGATCTCTCAGATTGGTTGCTGGCTGTTTGCAGGAAACCCTCCAAACAGGCAAAGAGAGCAACTAAAGGAAGAGCATCATCGACATCATCTTTGCTTGTTCAGAAGATATATATTTATTTAATTCATCACATTTTCACCTTGCCGTTTGTCAAAGAAAAGATGAAGGCACCCCTACGTTTCGACCAGGCTGATGTGCTCGTGGTGGCCGACGGCGAGCTGTGCCTCGTGGGCTGCGGTCCGCACACGAACGAGGCTGCCATCATGCATCTCCTGCGGAAGCTGGCTCACCCAGCCAAGCGCACTACCTCCGACGGCGCGGGCAAAGGCGAGAAGCCCCACAAAGAAGACGACGCCATCTCGAGCTTCCTCTCCTCGACCGCCGCTGCGGCTCCCTTCCGCCGCGTGGCCGTGGTGCGCGACCTGTTCGATCGCGACGAAGTCCTGCGGCCGCACCTGAGCAGCGTGGTCAAAGCCGTGCGCGATGAGGACGACCCGACCTCGGTCTCCTTCGTCGTGACGCGGTCGATCGCCGGACGCGACTGCCTTCACCGACGGCTTGTCAACGAGTACGTCCTTGAGATAAAGCAGGAACAACCGCACGCCGCCAAGACCAGCGCGCCCGGCGTCGATCGATGTGCTGCTGCCGAAGAGGACCCGTGCTACCGGCTGGTTCGGGCGAGCGTGGAGCTGTGCGAGTACCTGCGAGATTGCCTCCACTTCCCCGTGCTGCTTGCCGATGACCAGTACCCTCCCGCTCCGTCGCTCCCCATTCATCTGGCGCATGGAGTCCACGATTCTCACGCCTTAGTTGAATGTCTATGTGCGCGCGGTGTAGAGAGCTGGCTACGAGGCAGTCTTGGGTATGTCTTGCTCTCCATCAGCAGCAGAGAATCTAGTAGCCAGGCAGTTCAGTGCACTGACCTTTGTTGCTGGCCACTGCGTGCATGTGCAGGCGGACGCTGTGAGCGAGGCTAGCGTTGCGGGTAAGGGCAAAGAGGCCGGTGGTACCGCGTCCTCGCACACTGCGCGGGTGTGGGACACGAGCCGTGCAGCAGTTGCATCGCGCACGACCAACACCATCCTCATGGTGGCGCCCATCGGATTCCAGCTCAACGAAGAAACGGCACAAGACAATCACTTCATGCACCGCCCAAAGGAAGAGGCTCTCGATACTGAGCGCAAGGTACGCCCACGCTAGCACTTGCGCGAATGTTGTAGAGGACGTCCATGCGGAGTGCTGATCGATGATGAGCGGCCTTCCACTCGTTGATGCTGCCAGGCTTTGGCTGAATTTTCTGGTCTGCACCGAGCCTTGACGGCAGCAGGAGTCAACATCGTCCTCCACGCCGCTGAGCGACACCACAAGACGTAAGTTTAGCCCTATCCCACTCGTGTGTAGTGGGCCTCAGGCTAATCTGCATCAACCGCAGGCCTGATGCTGTCTTTCCCAACAACTGGTTCTCCACACACCCCGCGGCGGAGACGGGCCACTCAACGCTAGTTTTCTACCCCATGAAGACCCCATCTCGGAGGTATATGCGCTCTTCGTGTATGTCATCGTAGTGTCCATCTCACAACTCTGCACCTTTTTCAGGGCCGAGAGGAGGCAAACCATCGTGGAGGAGCTGCAGGCGGTGTACGAGCAGGAGGTCAGTTTTGAGCACTGGGAGAATGCCGACCCTGCTCGCTTCCTTGAAAGCACAGGTACCACTTACAGCGTGCAGTTTGTTGCTTCAATGATCTCTCATCCAGCGTCGGCCTTATTTGATGCCACCAAAGGTGTGCTTATCCTGGATCGAGCAAGAAAAGTGGCCTATGCTGCACTATCCCAGCGATGCTCTAAGCGGGTCACGTCTCAGTGGGCCAAGCGCATGGGGTATGTCTACGTGCAAACCTGCCCATTCTCGTGCTTTAGCTAACGCACGCTTGCTTGTTTAGATATCAGATGTGTTTCTTTCACGCTAGCGATGCGCAGGGGCAACCCATCTACCACACCAACGTCATGATGGCGGTGGGATCCTCCGTCGCTGTCGTGTGCCTCGAGTCCGTGACCGATCTCCAAGAGAGGGAGAACCTGCTACGCACGGTACTGCTCGCATGTTCCCGTCTCCCTTTCTCCTCTTGAGCATCCGCTACTGACAATAATGCTCGAGTGCAGCTGAGCGTTTCGCACGAAGTGGTGGCGATCACGAGAGCGCAAGTAGACGAGTTCTGTGGCAACGTGCTCGAAGTCAAAGGCACCGGCGGCAAGAGAGTACTTGCCATGTCTTCTCGCGCGTTCGCCGCCTTTACCGACGCGCAAAAAGCGGTACGTGTGGGCAGCTCTACGCATTACTTGGCCCTATCCCACGCTCACTCCATGGTGTTCGACAGGTGCTACGGCAGCACACGGACGAGCTGGTGCACGCCGCTATCCCAGTCATTGAGAACGTGGGCGGCGGTGGCGTACGCTGCATGATGGCTGAGATCTTCTAGAGTCGTTTCGACCAAACAATGCAACCATTTATCTCAAAACGAACGCCACACGATGTGACAACTAACAGGCCTAGAAGGCTGCGAACTCTGACATCTGCATCATCTTGCGCTTCGTTGGCGCGGCCTTGGGTCGCAGCTTCTTGTCTTTCCCGTCTTCGTCCCTGCCCTTGCCCTTCAAGCTCCTTCGCTTCTCGGCTTCCTTGGCATCCTTAGCGTCCTTCAGCGCCTTCTTACCCTTCTTGCCATACTGTGCACACGTACAACCACAGTCAGCACCGGGCACGCGGGTGAGGGGAGGGCGAGTGCATACCAATTTGGAGGGGGGCTCAGCCAAGGCGAAGCTCTTTGCGACGTGTCCCAAGTGGAGGTTCTTGATATGGAAGATATGCTTGGTCGCGGCGCTATGGGTGGCATAGGCTCGTACGAACGATCCGTACGCACTCGCGGCCAATCCGTGGAGATCGCCCTCCTGGTGTAGGTCCCACGAACACGTGAGTGAGCAGGGTGTTTGTCTCAACAGACATGCAGAACGGAAGGCGCACTCTGTCGTGTTTGAGCATCCATTCGAAGTGCGTTTGAAGCAAAGTAGCGCCTTCAAAGTCGTCGGTCTTGGTGGGCGGAGCCGGCAGCGTCTTAAGTATCGAGGCCGTAGACACCTTGTGTAGCGCCAACTGTGATGGATTTGAAGCGGCAGCCAACAAGCAAGGAAGTTGAGGGAACGACTCTTGATGGCCAATGCGAACAGACTACGAGCATACCTGGTACTGTGTTTGCAAGTGATCCGCATAGGGCTCCTCGGTGGGCAGGAGGAAGATGAGAGCCCGTCCGGAATGGCCCAGGCGAGCCGTTCGACCCACCTATTGATTCATGAAATGCAAGGTTGAGCAAGCCGCGGTGACGTCTGCATTTCACACTCGGAGCTAGAGGGAGTACGTACGCGGTGGATGTATTCAGTTGACTCGGCGGGAGGGTCGTACTGTACGATCCAGTTCACCGCTGGAAGATCGAGACCACGCGCGACTAGATATGGGGCATACGTAATGGTGAGATGCGGTCGTCGGTGGGAACCTTTGATAAGGTGATGACGCACCGACGTCAGTGCAGAAGAGGATGCCCCGTTCGGCCTTGCAGAACGCGAAGTAGACCTTGGTTCGATCAACTTGGGGAAGGTCGCCGTGCAACTTGAACAACGGGATCGACAACAACGGTTGCGATCTCGTACGGTAATCTGTAAGCTGACGTCAGTGCCGATTCAGCGCGCTTGTCCAGAGGACGCAGGTGTATGTACCAGGCGATTTCTTGTCGTCGTCTTCGGCGCTCGGATGCTGAGGACCGTTCTTGCCGCCATTGGCGTAGTCAGGAAGCAGAGTGCGACCGAAGAGCGTGTAGAAGAATTCCACAGACGCGATGCTAGACGTGAACACGATCAGCTTGCAGTCCTTCCTGTCGATTGACCACCCGACGATTTCAGCCACCACCAGCATTGTTAGTATGCGCTCAATTTCTCAACATCTCTCTCTCTCTCTCATAATACGCACTTTGTCTTGGCTTGCCACTGAAGGAAGGCAGCTAGGGTGACCAGTCGCTTTTTGCAGGGCACCACGGCGTAGCTTTGGTCGAGGCCTCGAGGCGTGGAAATGGTGTCGTCCTTCTGCTCGATGCTCACTTCCTCTTTGTCCTTGGTGGCCTGGGGCGCTACGGCGACGGCAGCTGGCGAGCTGCTATTACCCTTCTTTGCCGCAGTCGCGTCCTTGGCGTTGGATTGGGCCAACTGCTCGTGGACCTTGGTGACGGACACGTAGACGGGCTCGCTTCGCATGACGCTGCCCATGAGCCGCTTGATGTCCGAGTTGAGGGTAGCCGAAATGAGAGCCGTTTGACGGCGTGGCTTGTCACTCTTCTTCTCGTCGCCAGCCGCTTTCTTGGTCTTTTGTGGCTTACTGCCCTCGGTCATCACTTCGGCGGCGAGGGCGTCGAGCTCGGCCTTCTCGCGCACCTTCTCGTCGAGAGTCTTCACAATCTGCGTGACGTCGCGCTCGAAGCCCATGTCCAGGAGTCGATCGGCCTCGTCCATCACCAAATAGCGCAGCTTGTCAACCTTGAGCGAAGCCGTGTTTTGCAAATGGTCCAACAGGCGCCCGGGAGTCGCCACAAGGATCGTCACGCCTATGTGGCCGTGGCGTTAATCGCTGACAACAGCGGCGCTGACGAACACTGTACGTGTCGTGTCGTGTGTGTGTATGTGAAGCAGCAGTGTACCCTTGCGCAAACGGGCCTTCTCGGACTTCTTCTTTTCGCCACCCATGACGAGGCCAGGCACGATCCACGGGTAATGCTGGACCAGCTTGTGTAGCACGTCGTAGATTTGCAGGGAGAGCTCACGCGTAGGTGCTACCACGATTGCTGCACGCCATGCCCCACACCCCCAAAATGGTGTTGGATTCGCACAGAAGGAGCAAAGAAGACGAATGAAAGCATGTTAGGTACCGTAGGCTCCGTCAGTGCGCTGCACTTTTTCGGGCATGGCCTGAAGCAGATGCACGATGGGCAGCAAGTAGGCTAGCGTTTTGCCGCTTCCTGTCTCGGCCTTGATCAACCTGCGTATGACGTGGAGAGAGAACATGCGTGTTAACACAGTCATGGTCAGGCAACAACAAGGAATGGAACAATAACGAATCAGCGGATGAGGAGCTGGCGTACACGTCCTTGCCCTCCAACAAGTGCGGCACAGACGCCCGTTGGATGTGAGTGGGCTTGTCGAGATTCATCTTCTCTGTTCTCGCCAGACACAGTACAGAGAGGGATCGTCAGTCAGCGTTAGGAAAGATAAGTTCCGATGAGCATAAGTGCACACGTCCACGCGAGGGCGATTAGCTGACCACAGCGCTGCACGTAAGGTAAGGTACCCTTCATGTGGGTAACGAGCCTCTCGGCGAGTCCCATCTCGGCAAAGGAGTCAGCGGAGAAGATGTCACTCTCCTTGAACTCGTAGTTCACGAATCGCTCGCGCCGCGGCAGGCGCTTCTTCTTCTCCTGTAGAGTGGCCCCGTACAGCGGGCTAGCGAGCGTGCCGGCGGGAGTCGGTGGGGGAGCCGGTCTGGCGGGCATGGCCTTGCTTACTGCTGGTGCCGGCGCGGGAGAAGGAGTAGACGTGGCAGATGATGACGATGATGACGATGCAGGAGCAGGGGGAGCCGGCGCTGAAGCCTCCTCGCGAGGAGCCGCATAAGGTCGGCCTCCTCTGCCGAGAGCGCCACCTCGAGCGCTGCCACGGACGGCACCTCGCCCGCCTCTGCTCGCGGCGGCGCCGCCACCGCGGCTTCCTCTGGGCGCGTAAGCATCGGAGGAGGGAGCAGGAGCAGCGGCAGGAGCAGCAGCTGGAGCAGTGGAGGTAGCAGTGGAAGCTGAGCCGTCGCCAGCGGCGGCAGCAGATTCAGCCGGAGGAGCTCGAGCCGCACGCGCGGCAGCACGCTCCATGCGGGCAACGCGGGGATGGGGCGTGATTTTGAGGCGTTTGGGGTCGCGTCCACCGAGCAGAGCCTCCAACTTTTGCAGAGAAGGTTTCAAATTCTATATCGGTACAAAATGAACATGAAGAAAACGGATCATCAGATCAATTCGCGCGATTAAATCGTCGCGATTAATTCTGGCTGTGAGACGTACCCTCTTCCTCTTGCGTTTCGTGAAGGTCGAGTCGTCGACTTCATCGACAATATTCAACACCATATCATCGTCCGCCATCTTTATGCTGGCCCGGGGTTGGATATGACGATGCAGACAGGCGCCGGCGTTGAGGTTTTTGGCTGCTCTTTTCCTCTCTTCCTCTGTTTTTCCCTGTCTGCCGACCGCCAATTCCGCACCACAAAGGCACAGCTTCCCAGTCGGTCATAGTCGCCCACCACGGTTGCGATCACTAAGGGAGTAGAGAGGATGATCATGATGGTGCTCTAAAGGCACGAGGGGCTTGGGGGAGGGAGTTTAATGAAACAGAGAATTGTGTGTAGAGCGGGGGAGGTGGAGAGGGGTGTTGGCGGAAAGTAGCAATCCCCCTTGGTCGTGGGGATGAGGAGGACCACTTACTGGAAGGCCTTCATGGCCAGGAGCCGCTGGGCGATGTTCTTTACAAGGAGTTTGGTGGTGGTGGCGTGGATCTGCCGGATGACGGGCACCAGCTGATGTTGGTGGACGATCTCATCGACGGCGTCCTTCGGGGTGGCCTCAAGGAGGGCCAACAAAATTTTGAGGAGCGTGCACTGCGCGTGCGGGTTCTTCTCCTCCTTGGTGAGCCCGACCAGGATCTTGGGGATCACGCCTCCTTCTCTCATGGCCACGTTCACCGGCACCGATTCCTGGAGGAGCATCAAGTGGTGAGATGGTTTGCCAGTGTCGTGCGTATGGTCGGACAGAGGGGAAGGGGGGGGGGACTCTTACCTGAACGATGTCGAGCAGAGGTTCGAGGGCCTTCTGGAAGCCGGGCTTGCCGCAGAAGGAGAAGACGTCGACGAGGTACTCGGCGCTCTTTTCCATCTCGGCGTCCATCCTCGCGGAATCGAGACGCCGCCACTTGAGGAGGCACTGCAGGACGTCGACATACCACGATCCGTCCTGCAGCAGCCGCATGTACACGGGAAACGCATCGCACTCCCAGAGCAGTTCCCTCACACGGCCTGCGTAATGAATTCACACGCGGTAAGTGCCTACTACCGCCTCCGAACGGTGCCATGATTCAAAGGGAAAACGCACCAGACGAGTGCGGCATGGCGAGGAAGAGCTTTAGCGAGAGCTCCTTGAGGAAATGCACGCTTCCCTCTTCGATGAACCACATGAGGGAGGGGACGATGCCCGCCAGTGCCACCTTTTCGTTGTTACCGTAGTCCATGTTGCAGATGTTGAGCATCGTGTTGAGCACTTGGTTGTGAATTTTCTGTGCGTTGCCGTAACGTGTGAGTGACGTCAGCCGATAGACGGTAAAGGAAAAGCAACGAGAGGCGAGAGGTACGGTAAGGGTGACGTTCTCGCGCTCGTCAACGTATTTGGTGACGTTGCCCTTCTCCTCTTCGGAGAACTCGTCCGTGCGTCTGAGGAAGCGAATGAGCACGGGGATGAACCCAGCAGCTTCCAGCGCTGATCGAGCGTTGATGTGCATCGACAGATTTCTCACCTGATTGACATTGCGCGAGCAAAAGGGAGCATTGTGAGCGTGCGTCTTCATGATGCGCCAAAATGAGGCTAGCATAAAGAGTAGGGTATAGTACAGTGTGCAACAGCCACAGAATGTGATATTCAGGCTTGATCTCTCCATCCAAAACGGCCTTGATCCCTACAAACGATTCAACATGCGTTAGAATGCAGTTGGACATTCAATTTGCGTGGACAGAAATACGTACGTGCAAGAACAGGAGTTGTGCACATGCTCTTCTGGACAGCAGTGTCGAGAGAAGCCTGCGAGAAGTAGAACATGATATCGCACGTCTTTCGTAGATACTCGGTGGCTTGGGAATCGTAGTAGAAGTGACCTAACGCTGTCGCCAAACGGTCCATGAGTCCGCACTTGCTGAACAAATGGCAAAAATCGTTCTTGGGCAAAATCTGTACTCGGAGAAGCACAACAGAGTCAGAACGAGGTGGTACGTATCCACTCACTCACTCACTCACTCACTCACTCACTCACTCACTCACTCACTCACTCACTCACTCACTCACTCACTCACTCACTCACTCACTCAGTACCTGGATGTGGAAGATGTTCCAGATTGATTTGATGGTAGCCTGAATGAGAGTCTTGAAGGCGTTGTAGTTGGTCTCTAGCAGAGTGGTCAGAACCGAGAGCCCACCGCAAGCAATGAACATGTGCAGGACCAGCGGATTGCAGCCGCTCATCTAGAGGGGTTGTGGGGGGGGGGGAAGAGAGAGAATGAAAATCAGCAAATAGAGTGGTGAAACGAACATTGCTGGATGAACAAGGCGTACCTGGTTGATGAAGTTGGCCGTTTCGAGACGGAGGGGCTTCGGGTAGTGAGGGGCCGCGTAGCGAGTGACAGCGGGAATGCCACCCAGAAGACAGAAATTGGTTTGGATTGTGTTCTTTCGCTTGTCCACATTGTTGCTTAACATCTATGAAACATCATATAGGCGCTACGGTGAGTCCCACTGTCCAAGAGGGAATGAAGCGAATGAAGTATACCTCATTGACCAGCTGAAGCACCGCCAAAAGGACATCTCGTCCCTGCTCGCAGGCCTCAAGAAGGTTGACGGTTTGGATGATGGTGGCGTTGTTGATCAAATGTTGCTTAAGGTCCGGCTGCTCACGAAGCAGTGTCACCAGCTTGTTGCACG
Organism: Acanthamoeba healyi; assembly: GCA_000826305.1. Lineage (NCBI taxonomy): Eukaryota > Discosea > Longamoebia > Acanthamoebidae > Acanthamoeba > Acanthamoeba healyi. Next base: position 15,174 of record CDFA01024391.1, on the reverse strand, counting down.
CGTTCAGGATTGAGGACTATTTGACACACACAATCACACTCGACCTTAGTTTCTTTCGCATAACGTGCGTGCGTGCGTGCAGCTACTACGTACATCAGGCTCCGTAGGAGTGACTTTAGAGATCCACGATTGCACTTCCATCTTAACCTGTTCGAGTTTCTGCAGCTGCAGCATCGCGTCGGTATCGTCTGAAAACGGAAGGAGAATAAGAATGAGACGACCTCAATTCCCTAGAAGCCACAGCAAGCGAGAGTAGAGCTGTGTACCAGTGCCATAGCACATGATTTGATCAAAGGGATCAGCCTCAGTGACGTCCTCGGCCTCTTCGTCTGCCGACCGCTCACGCAGCTGCAGATCGACACTGTCCCCCACTACGTGATACACTCAGCACATTAGATAAAGCTAACAAACCAAACGAATTATAGACTTGGTTTACGAACTCTCAAGACCATCCAGGAAGTCGTTGTCGTCTTCCTCTTCGCCCCAGTGGTCGAGTTTGTTCTTCCGGAGGATGACCGAGAGGCCTGTTCGCTCCACTTCGTCATCTGAGTCTCCATTCTTTTCGTCGTCGCTATCCTCGATGACGAAATCATCCGCTGCAACAGAGAGAGGAGAACGTCGGTCAAGTGTGTGGCGCACAGCAACAATCGTGGTGGTGTGTGAAGGAAGTACAATCTACGGACGCGGGAGAGGCCGTCTGCGGTTTAAGGGCCAGTTTGTTCTTCGACAGATTGCGCACCTAAACGGGAAGGTCAATTTGTTTGAATGGCTTAGGATTAGGGCGGGAATAGAAAGCGCCAACGATTACCTTGACGGTACTGCTGCCCTCGACGAACTCAGCTTCGGAGAAGTCACTGTCGCTACCGCTAGCGCTACCGCCGCTGCTAAGCAGCTTCTTGGTGGCAGCCTTCCGTAGCGGTGAGGCCATAACAGCCGACTTTCCGGGAGTGATCTTGGGCTTGGCTGGGCTGGCTTGTTTGACGGACAGCTTACTCAAATCCCGCTTCGTCACTGTGGCTGGCGCGTCGTCCTCGTCGCTGTACCACCCATCCTCGTCGGAGGAGGATGTCTGCTTCTTCGTAGCTTTGCTAGGAGGCTTCACAATAGCATCCTTGGCGCTGTCGTCATCGTCCGAATACCAGCTCTCCTCTTCCTCTTCCTTTCCTTTGCCGCTCTTGGACGACAAGGATGGCAATCCAACCACAGCGTTCCTGAGGTCTGAAATCGTCCGCACAGAGCCCGTATCTGTCGCAACGACGATCTTTAGGCCAAGGTTCTGAAAGGTCACCCAGGAGAGGCAGTGCCCACGCACTTTTAGGAGCAGGCTTCTTCTCGATGGTGGGGTACGCGGAATCTTCGTCACTGTCGCTCCAGTTGATCTCCTCGTCACTATCTTCCTTGTACTTGAGTTCCTTAGGCTTAACCTTGATCTCCTTTTGGCTCGCGCGCACCACGCCACCAGCTTTCTTCACTGGCGTCTTCTCCTCTTTCTTATTGAGAGCCCTGGCTTGAAGACCTTTCCGTTTGTCGGCACTAGCCTCGGGCTCTTCCTTTCGCTTGGGCGACAGCGGTCGAGTGGATGACGTTGCTGTCGCTATGTCAAGCTTCGTGTGATGCTCGGCAATCTTACTTTCCACCTGTGGGATACCGATCAAGCCAAGAAACCATGTGATTAGAGTCAGGTGATCCCTGTGGAAGGCAGAGGGGTTCTAGGCCGCGTACGTCGGAGAGAGCGGTTGTGTGCTGTCGATGCTTTGCGGCACCAATCCAAGGGTGCTTGAGCAGCTTGTCGGCCGTAATTCTTCGGTCCACGTCCTTCTGGAAGCACAGCAGTAGCAGTTCGTGCAGTGCCTAGTAGCAGCAAAAGAGTGAACACGACAATTCCACGCTAACCATCTGAACAAAAGATGCGCCTACAAAAAGGAGAGGAGTATGTACTGGCGTTATGCCCTCAGGAAGTGGCGGGTGATCATCCTGTACGATCCGATAGAGCGAAGCAGCAGCGGGCAGATTGCCGTATGGAGGAGTGCCGGTCACTGATAGAGATGCTTTGGCATTAGCACGCCGAGAGCAACGAAAAGGCTAGAGACGGCGGCGTACGCAATTCGATGATGGTACAGCCGACTGACCAGATATCACAGGCCGTGGTGGCGCCTGCCATGGTGATGATCTCAGGTGCCACTGCATAAAGGATCAGAGCGTCAGTCTATTAGACGCTTTCACCCGCACCAGAGGAAAGGAAAGCGTACTCCAGTAAGGTGTGCCTGCAAAGCTGTCTTCGGGGTTAGAGATATCGCTCAGCTTGGTGCTCACACCGAAATCGGCCAGCTTGGCGTGACCTGCGCGTTCGCGTCAATGACATATTCGCAGTAACGAGTGGAAGGGCATAGCGATCGTCAAATGCGTACCGGCGGTGGTGATGAGGATATTGGCTCCCTTGATGTCTCTGTGAATTACGCACTGGTCGTGAAGGAAAGCCAAGCCCTCTACCACTTGTGCCATGTAGGCAGCCACGAGCTGCAGAGAGCGGGGGAAAAAACTCAGACCACAGCGAAGATGGCGTCAGGCAGCAAAGAAAAAGGAGGAGAGGAGACAAACCGACTCAGGGAAGCGTCCGTGCTTACGCAGGAGGGATTCCAAGCTTCCGTTTTCCACGTATCTGCATTGCACGTTCATGGCCGTAATGAGGGCAGTGCTCTCCGGTGGTGTGCAGCACCCACAACGAGCACACGCATGGGGCTAAAGCGCGTACTCCATGATGATACTCAGCTGTAAGTCGGTGCACACGTGCTCGATGTAGTGCACAATATTCTTGTGCTGCAGCATTTTCAAAAGATCGATTTCCATCTGCACGGGGACAGGACCGAAGGAAGGGTCAGGGATGGCGAGAAAACGGCACAACGAAATGAGGGGGCGCGAACCATGAGAGAGTTGAGCTGGCTCTTCTTCTTTTTGTTGAGGCGCACGTTCTTGATCGCCACCCAGTTTCCTCGATGTCGATGTACCGCACGAAACACGACGCCAAAGGCGCCTCTTCCAATGATGTCCATTAACAACTGGGGAGGAT
>CDFA01024391.1:0-12095 GCA_000826305.1 Acanthamoeba healyi | reverse complement strand
GAAAATTGGTCAAGAATGCCAAAGAGAGCATGAATGGCGAAAGCCATGATGAGATAGAGATCAGAGGAACGCGGGGAAGGGGAAGGGGGATTACATAGTCTCCGCAGGTTTCCTTGTCCTCCATTGCGCCCTGGGTGGGCTTAGCCCGCGCCTTCTTATCGGCCTTTTCCGCCTCCGCATCGTTGGCTTTCTTCTGTGTTGATGTTTTCATCGTAATCGAACGATGATGCTCAACGCGGCGGCGCCGGGGCCTCAGACGATGGATGGAAGAGCTGGCCAAGGAAGCAAGGTCAAGAGCCGTTGATGAAGCTGAGATTTCCTTTTGTCTTTTCCTTTCTTCCTTGCACTACCGCGGCGGCTTTTTGGTGGGCGGGCAGCAAGGCGGGGGTGGAGAGCTTTGCGCCAGGTCCACGGCCTCCCATGCTACCGTCGTAGAACCGCAAGCACAAAACTTATCTCATGCTCCAGCCTGAGTTGTGCACTGATTCTTGGAGACAATAGCATTCCTCCAAAGAGATCAACAACGATGAAGTGCGCTGCCCGGTGTCCCTCCTCGATGGCACAACACGTTCAGGATTCACTCCTTGACGGCACCACACAACAATGATCGGTTGGCCATCTGCTGAGCACACCAAATCAAGAAGAACTACACCGAGCAATGGCCAATGAGGCGCGGCTCACGCAAAGTTTAAATATCCGCTGTACATGTTGGTTTCGGAATACATCTAGTCTCTCGTGACCACCTCACCGACTTCCTGTCGGTCATGCATGTCGTTGGAGTCCGCATCGATCCCCAACTTGACGACCGGCCCGCTCTGCTCAACGGGCGGCCTCTGTCGTAATTGACTCCTGCCGAGAGAGCGCGCGGGAGGAGATCAAGAAGTGGAGAGGGCGGCATCATCGTCATCGAGGGCGCGGCAAAGGCAGGGAGCCATGACAGGACGAAAGCAGGAGGGGCAAAAGGGCGCGTAGCCGCTGACGCCCTGCAGCTCCCGTCGCATTTCGTCCGTCTTGTGCTCGAGGTTCCACATCTGCTGGGCCAGTTCGCTTCCGAAGCGGGCCCTCCTCCGTTCGTGTTCGCGAATCACCTTGCCTTCATCAAAGTCCCCTCGATGAGCGGCTCGCAGAGCGGCTGCGATGACCGCCTCCCACTCCTGCGTCTTCTCCTTGCCTTTGGCCTCTTTTGTCGTAGTGGGCTCTCTGTATCCGCACACTCTGCTCGATTCGACGTCATCATCCTCGCTTTCCGGGCCTGCACGCGATCATGGAGAAGAGAACCAAGAAGTGAGTAGATATAAGCACAGGTGTAAAGTTCAGCGAACCCAAACGTGTGGCAGAGGCCAGGCGGTCGGAGTACCCTCGGCTCCCTTGACCGAGACACTTTCCTCCTGTACAATCACATCGGCTGCTGGATTCGCTCCCTCCTCTCTCTTGGTGTCACCGTCCGCTTCGACTGGCTCCACCATCACCGCCGCTATCGTCGCATCACCAACAGCGTGACACTCTTGAGGCGCCTCTTTGCTGTCCGCGAAGACACGATCCAAAATGCTCAGATCCTCGCTCATGCCGTCATCAAAGGCTTGGCCGTCAGCAGCGATGCGTCGCCGCAGGTCGTCCTTGAACTGCGCCACTCGCTGTGTCCGTCGCTGCTTGATGACCTTGTTGCGCGTATACCTCTGCTCCTCGCCCATCGCCCTGCTCGCCCGCGTGTCCCACACACACACACACACACACACCGTCAGCTGACGTCAAAGCAATGAAGCAAGAGGGGAGGGGAGACAAGCGCAGACCTGAGTATGTTCTCTTCGTGCAGCCCGGCGGTGCCGAAGAGGGCCACCAGGTCGTTTTGTGCCTCGCGTGCTCGTCGCTTGTCCTCAACGGCTCGGCCGATCTGTCGATCGACCCGCTCTCTGAGCGCCCGCACCTCAGCTTCGGTAGGGGTTGGTGAGGGGGTCTTGTGGTGGGGCAGCTCGTGGGGCGGCGTCAGGAAGAGGCTGCCGTTGGGCGTCATCTCTATACATTCGAACATCGTCCTGAGCATCCACAAGGTGGTGTCTTCGTGCAGAAGCGACGAAAGGCTATCGTCAATGTGCCCCAGATACACCACATCGTCGTCCTGCGGAGCAGCCGATGATGATGTCGACGATGAATCTGGCTGCCGCCGGTGGCAATCTGGCTGCAGCGCATTTTCGTCGCCACTGTGGTGAAGATGGCTCAGCGAGGCTACGTAGGCCGGTGCTGGGAGACCGAAGAGGCCCCACACCCCCTCCATCTTCTTCCACCACTAACCACTGAGTTACTTTTGAGCTCCCCCCCAAACGACAAAATTACGTTGGAGCGGCAAAACTCTCCGGGAGTCGGGTTGTTGTTCTGCGGTCGTGTGAGCTCAACGAGGCAGCAGCCTCTCGCTCCCCAGAGCAAAGGAGTCACCGACAGAGGATCTGAAGAAGAGAGGGGTCTGCCCTCCCAAACTTGTATTCTGTAAACTCTGGCTTCTCGTCCATTCTCTTCGTCTCTTGTGCATCACGTGCGGTGGATGTGGTGTCGAAACTGAGAATGGGCACGAAGAGTTGTTGAACTGGCTGCCGTTGATCAGTCAGCACCGGATCGCGGTGACGATGGCTTCTTCGTTATCGCTGCTGACTTGGGCGAAGGAAGATCGAAGGCGCCCTGCACGGTAGCTCGAGCACGCGGACTGCCATTGCTGGGTCCCGCTGTCTTCCTCCTCCCAATTCGATCCTCGCCCCTTTCCCCTCGTGGCGAGGAGGGCGGTCGAGCCTTCCTCTTGTCATCCAGCGACTCGCACGCCGGCTGTTTCGACGCTGTGTCGTCCCCGCTTCCCCCGGAAGCTTGTCTCTGTCCCTCTGCAGCCCCACTCGGTTCGGGGGCTCTGCCAGCTGCCTCCATCGCTGGAGACGGAGGCGGTCGGCGCTTCTCAGTTTCCCCCGCTCCTTTAGCTCTCCTCCGTGCTGGCTTCGCATCGCTTCCGCCTTTTGGTTGTGTGTGTGTGTGTGTGTGTGTGTTCATGCGTTGTAACCACGGCGTTAGTGATCGTGTTACTGCGCACAAACAGATACTTAAAGTCAACCCGCTCCAGGCATGGGAGCGGCACCAGGCGGTGGTGGAGGAGGTTTGTTGGGGCGCTCAAATGCTACGTCCGTAGCACGTTTGGGCTTATGCGGTACAGCACCCACTCCTCCTGCGCGAACAAAAACAAGAAACAACCCCAAAAAGTGTTAGTGTCTCTGCGGCATGGTACAGTGTATCAAATAACAAACAAATGCTCGCGCTTCAAAACGTACCTGGCTTTGGTGGCGGTGCTGTTTGTGTTTGGTGCCAGTTTGAGGCCTCGGTCTCTTCGGGAGGGCTGTGAAAGGTGCCGACGACCCAGCCGGGTGCGCTGTCCAGCGACATTCGTCTCTCCTCGTCCTCGGGTGCGGGTCTATCCAGCGACACCGGCGACACTGTCCCATAGAAGGCGCTTCTTCCATTCTCTCGCCTTGGGTTGGGTGGTGCTGGTGTGCTTGGTACCGGCGGCGGAAGAGGCTTCGTGGGAGGTAAACGGCTTCCGGATTTCCGAGAACCACTGATCTTGAGAGTACCACTGCCGCTACCACTTTCGGGCGAGGAGGAAGATATCGCTGATTGCGCCGAGCGTGGAATCAACTGCGAAGCCATTTTGTCGTCGAATGAGGTCGCCTTCGTCAGCTTCTTTCCTGCAATGATGAGTAATTAAGGGGACGAAGAGAACAAGTCAGCAAACCGACGACGCTTCCAAATTCTGGAGAGGAAGGCCACTCAAAGGGAGGTGAATTGCATACCTCCATCGACGGGTCGAATGCCGGCGGTCTCGTCGTTTGTCATGAGTTCCAAGAAGCTCTTATCGCTCAGTAGTGCGCCAAAGGAACCACCATCAGTTCCAGAATTGTCCAGGTGCCCTTCATGCCTGGACACAAGCAAGATCATGACCAAGCCACACCGTCAGCATTGCTGGAGCCCGCAGATTTGACAACTGTCAAATGAAACACGAACGTCCAGAGGCTACGTACTTAAAGTCGCGAGGACCAGATATGGAAAAGTTATCCGCCGCACCATCCTTCGACCGGCGCACCGTCATCATCTTACTCGCGCCTGTTGAGATTACGGTGAAAGGAGAGAAGAGGGGAGGTCAGGATCGTCATGGATCGGTCGCGAACCGGCACAAGCAAATTTCACCTTTGAGGATATTGGAGCCTGTTTTCCGTCCGAGCGAAATGCTCTTCTTCGGTGCGGCGAGAAGAGACTCCTCGATGATGGCTTGCAGCTGAGCCTTCCGTGTGTTGCGGAACTTCATCAAAAAGTCGGGCGCGTAGTAAGCCGCTCGCTCGCTGTTGACGACTAAAGAGCAACAGCGACAGCAACAACTTTAGTAGAGTGTGCGCGTGCAAACAAGGCATGTGTTGGAAAGGTGTACGCTTTGACAGGAGCCATTTGCGGCATTTGGGAGAAGTCGTCAAGAGAGGCGGGTTGGGTAGGTCTGGGCCGAAGGGCAAGACGCCTTCTTTGCATCCAATTTCGATTCGATAGACAGGCGCCTTCGGCGTAGACAACTGAGGATCCTCCTCGAACACGGCGAAGATGTCTGTGTGTAGAAAGGACATCGTGTGTGTGAGAGAGAGAGAGAGAGGGAGAAAGACGATCAAGAGGGGGATCGATGTACGGTTGAACTGCGAGCGGATGACTTTCGGATTGAAGGGAGTATTGTTTCCATGCTCCCGGAAAATGATGAGCACAACGTCATTGCCCAGATGACGCTTACGCTCGACCTACATGGATTGTGTACAACGCATGTGAGAAACGACGTGTATGCGCGTGCGTGCGCCAGTCTTAGTTCTCTGTTACCTGCTGCGAATCCGCAGGGAAATACTGGAGCAGAGTCGACACGTGAAACATGATTTCACAATCATCGATGTGCGTCGTATGTACAGAATGCGTGCCGGTTGTGTTTGCTGGCAGATGGAAGGAAAGAGTCACATTGCATTAAGTAAATAAGTTCGATGAATCAAGGAGGGTTGGTTGCCTTATGATGAGAAGGGAGCATGTGTACTCTTTACATCAAGTCCTCCTCGATAGCCGGTAAACCCTTCTAGCTGTACCCGATCGCCCAGGAAGTCCAAGAATCTCTCAAAGGCGGGGCTACCGCGCACTGAGAAAGGGAACACAAAGTACACCCGCCGGCGACGATTGATTCGTCAGCTACAATCGAGCACAGACCTGCGATCGCAAAGGGAGGATAGCGCACCATTATTGTACATGTCGTCCTCTTCGGTTTGGCCTTCTTTGCAGTACAGCACGCCAAACTTGTAAACGGTGCGCACTATTTGATCTTCGTACTTCAGTAGCCGATCCTTGATCAGCTGAGTGCTCAGCTTCAGGAATTTAAGCTTGGCATAGGCGGGTAGAGTCTGCTTGAAAGCAGGGATCACCCCTCCGCACTCATCGATCACCTGGCGTGGGATTGTGACACGCTCGACTCCCTGTGTGTGTCCGCGAGCCAAGGCCAAACGACGAGGACGTAAGCTTTGTGCTAGCCTGCAGCACGCTCGCGCGCACGCACATACGGCAAGCACGGTACGATCGGCGCGCTCGTACCTTCTTCGACTGTACAAGGACTTTCAAATCGCGGTCTCTATCGGCAGTCGAGGAACCCTTCCTTGACTCGATGGACCAGATTATGGGCCCAACAGCACCCTCATGCTGATCCATGCTTATGTAGTTGTTGTGCTCTGGTGTGAGAAAAGCAGCAGCAGCAGCAGCAAGGTGCCGCGACAAGACGTCAGCCCAACAAAATCGAGAAGACCTTCCATTTGAAGGGGGAGCTCAGAATATGGTTTAGGGAGGAGGGGGGGGGAGTGCGGAGCAAGGAGAAAGAATGCATACGCTTGTTGTAGTAGACATCGCGATAGAAGTGTTGGTACTTGTCGACATCGATGATCGGCCACTGATAGCGGTCGTCGAAGGCGTCCCAATCGATTCCCCTCCTCGCTTCTCGTACATAGCCCGGGACTGATTCGATGAGAGACGGATACGCGGAGTCGTCCTTGTACTGTGCGGGAGCACACCAACAAAAATCAAAACATTTAAAAATGAAATGAGAATGGCTGGACCATCATCAGTCAGAGGGGGGGATGCTGGACGTACCGCAACCCATTCGCGAGCAATTTCGACCCTATTCATCCATGCCTTTTCGTAGGGCTTCTTCTCGGCGCTCTTCATTTCTATCTAAAGCTTTCTCGATTACCACCTCACTCCTGCTGTCTTTTTCCCCAACTCGCGTTCGTTCTCGTTCGATTTTGTTGAGAGGCTCTCAGATCCAGCCAGAGCCTACCCCCCAAAGATTGTGGGGGCCAGATTTCCTGAGCCACGCAGAGAGAGGGAGGAGGCAAGGGGGCAGTCGTTCCTCGTGAGCTTCAGCAAGGGATCACGAAAACGGGGCTGTGCCGTTCGCTGGTCTCCCGTTTCCCTGCCGCCCGTTGTGTGCTGGTCCTTCAGGTGCCTTAGATGGTATGCGTGTCACGGCCTGCCTCTCTGAGCCGAAGTTCCTCAAATTGCTCGTTTCTTAGTGCCTCTTGTTGGTGGCTCTCCACTTTGTGGCCTGGCGCATCGTTTCTTTTCCTTTGTTCTCTTCAGCTTTTTCTCTCGGTGTCGTGACCACCACCCGGACGCGCTGCGGAGAGGTCGCCACGTTTTGCGTTTTGACTGCCAACAACTCCCCCTCCCCCCTCATCGATTGACGATGTCGGCTTTCCCTAAGATGGGGAGAGTTGGCGCTCGTCTCTCTCTCACTCTTCTCCTCCTCTGCCTCCACGCCTTCACTTCGGTGTCGTCGGAGGGTTGCGCGGCCGTGCGTCAAGGCAACCTTGGTCTCTTCTTCAATTCTCCTCAAGTGGTATGGAGTGATCATCCCCTCCCTCGGTAAATTCGGAATGTCCAAGTGAATGTGTGCATCTTGCTGATCCCCATGTGGTTTTCATGACGCCCGATGCAGCCCTCTCCGGCACTGAGCCAGTGCCAGCCAGCAGGCGCCAGCGCCTGCTGCTCTGCGAATTACACGGCGCAAATTGATGCCAGGACGGATGCGGTGCATCAGCAAATCATGTCACGATTTGACAACGTGCCCTCTGCTTGCGCCAGCCTCTTTGATCAGCTAGCTTGTGTGTACTGCTCGCCCGAAAGCAGCTTGTTCATCACCAGCACCCCTACTAGCTTCGATCTTATGCACATTTGCGAGTCGTACTGCAACCGCTTCTACACCACCTGCGCGAGCGCCGTGATTAGGGGTACTGGCCAGGTTCGTTGTCCCTCGCCCGCCGCTGCGCCCGCGAGCCCGTGCTTCGTCTTCAGTTCTTCCCTCTTTGTGTGGCACTCTCGCGCGAGTGTGTTTTCATGCGGCGCGGGTCCTGCGTGGACTGGATGACTGGCAGCCAGTAGCGTGTTCAGATGGGCACGTGTCTGAACTGCTGAACGCGGTATTTGGTTGGTGCAGACGATTGCGGTGGCCTACGCGAACGGCAAGGACTTTTGTGCTCACGATGCCTCGTGGTACTCCGTGTGGATGCTCGATGTCGTCTCCACCGCGAGTGGTTCAATTTGCTATGATCCCGACATCACTGGAGGTTCGTCGCCGACTGCCTCACCATTCTCGGTTCGCTTGGTCACTTACCTGATGCTTGCTTGGTAATGGATACGCGCGCCATATCAGCGTGCACCACGGATGACATCGTCGGCGAGTACACGCAGTGCGACCCCACTTACAATACTCGCAACCTCATCTATCATTGGAAGCGAAGGAACGATGGCACGCAGTGCACACCGGGTGCCGTTCAGTTGCCTCAGAGCATATTTGGCCTTCGTTGCGGTACGCGACTAAGACATTCCAGTCTCCTCTACTCGCACGCGGCCAGAGAAGGAGAGAGAGAGAAAGTGAGTGAGAGCAGGGAGAAACGACAGACGCGTGCGCGCGGTGACTCCAGCGAAATCACTAATTCGTTGTTGTTGTTGTTCCGCTGCGCAGATATTTCCTGCGGACCTGGTCAATACCTTCCTCTCGGCCAGACTCGCTGCGCCCCTTGCATGCCAGGCACCTACAGTGTTGGCGGCGGTGTTCGAATTGACGATTGGGGCATGGGAGGGTGCGCTCTTATCCAAACTTCTCGGACTGAATAACTGCACTTGGTAGGAGGGCTGCGCGTGCTGATCGCTCATCCTGTTTCGTTTACTCTCGGCTAGTTCCTCGTGGCCGAGCACTCAGCACGTCTCCTTTACGACGTATTCACAGGACTCTGTGGATAAGCAGCCCAAGGGCTCCGCGTGCGTAGCACCTGCGTCCCCAGTTAGCCGACTAAACACTCACAGAATCATCGTGTGCTTGCCACATCTTCCACAATGGGACGAAACGTAGGTGGGTAAATCACGGTTCCTACATCGACTCTGGAAACAACACCAACGTTAATGACCTGGAATCGATACTTGAGCTTACCGTGACGGTAACCAATGCCACCCTTTACTCACTTGTGCATTCGATCTTCTCGGCGGCGTATCGTTTGGCTAACTGGGTGCGCTGCAACACTGCTCTTAGTTAGTGAGGCCGGGAAACTTGACATTCGAGGCCAAGGTAAGCACTGAGGCCAACTACGACGGCTTCAGGCTGGAAATCGATAATACCAGACACGAACTGAATGATCTCGCACATCAGTTCAAGGTACGGATTTGCGTTTTGCTTGCTTTCGTGTGACCTTCCTGCCAGGGACGTTCTAATACGGCACATGCGCAACATGTCTTGCAGAGAATCACGTTCTCATTGACCGCCGGAGTCCACATCGTTCGCTGGGTTTACTACAAGGATTACTCCTGGTCCACTGGAGAGGACAGGGCGTTCATAAACATGATTCAAATCGAGGGACTCGCGTATGCTGACGACGCCTGTACGTTTCCCTCCTACTGGATCCTCGGATGATACCAAAACCAACCCTTGAGAGTCACCTAACACCTACAACCGTTCTCTTCTCCGTGACACAGGCCAAGTCTGCCCAGCAGGCACGTTCGCCCCAGGTAACGGTACTGCCGAGTGCATGCCCTGTACCACGCCAGGCTATATTCCCTTCGGAAACCCGCCCTCCAATTGTGCGGCGTGTCCTTCTGGCATGACTGCTCTTCCCTATGACTCCGAGTGTCGAACCAAGCGCAGTACGTGCCTCCTCTCCCCAAGGGGCCACATGGCTCCTGTTTGCTAATTGTGATGTGCACAGGCTGCACCACCGACGACTATGAACCTCGTTACTCGGCTTGCCGAGTACCCCTTCCTGGCACGCGCGATTTGACTTGGGAATGGACCTACCCTCACATCTGCGATGACCGTCTTGTGTCCTTGCCGCCACCACAGAACAACATTCCCTGTGAGGTAACTAGTCGCCATCAACCTGTTCTGTTGTGCTCTAGCTTGACTTAACAACCACTCTTTTTAGCCGTGCAACCCTGGTGAAAAGCGAGGCGCCAGCGCTCAATGCATTTACTGTCCGGACGGACAACGAAGCGACGGCAACGAGGTACTACCCGTTTGTTTTCTAGGAGGCTACTTTTACATGCGCTCAACTCCACTTCTCTGTCTACTCCTCTCTTCTTTCGCCAGTGCACGGCTTGCCCGCTGGGCAGCGTGGCCATCAAGTCGCAGATCTACACTACCTTCCAATTCCCGGGCGGCGGCGGCGGCGGCAGCAGCAGCAACGTCGCTTGGCCCAGTGGCTGGTCCTCCGGCTGTGATCACTGTGACACCAAGTACGTATTCACCGGAAAAGACAATCCAACAACCATGCTGTGTGTCCTCTGCTAACGCTTGTTCGGATCGTTCACCACAGTGGTTTCCGAGCCCACTATGATCATCTTGACTCTGGTGATGGTGAAGACCTCTTCAACTCTTGGCTTGAACTCGATCTCGACTTCTATTCCTCGGGCAAGGTATCGAATAGATCAATAGGAAGGCTCTTCCATGAGTGCAGCGCTTGGTCCACTGCGCACGCTCTGACCATCTGCTTTGCGTGCCTCCTTCTAAACGTTGAATCAGATCGAAGTTATTGCGACAATGGACTGCCCTTACTACGACTGTTCCATCCGCATCTGGCTCGACGGCATAATCACGGACATGTCCTTCTCTGGCAATTCGGTGGATGAAATCCACAATTTCACCGTGCCTATTACCAACTCGGGTCCTCACAAGATCAGCATCGACTTTACCCGCTGGTAAGTTGAAGACGCTCCCGCTTGCGCTTGCCCCTTCTGCAACCGGAGTGCTCATCACTTTTCGTTTCTTCAGGACTCCCCTGTTCGCCAACCACGAACACAACAACACGAGGGCAAAAATCCACTCCATCACCTTGGTTGGCGTGCGTCCTGGCGGAGCATCCTCCTGTACCACTTGCTCTGCCGGCTCGGTACCTGGATTGGACAGGTGCGCCGCCTCTTGACTCACCACCTTATTACGCATGTTACTCACTGCAACCTGACCCACATCCATCCGCCACAGAGCTTCATGCGATATCTGCCCTGCTGGCAAGGCACCGGAGGGATCAATCTGCCAAAGCTGTCCCGTCAACAAGGTCACTCTTGAGCCAGGCTCCACAGAATGCATTTCGTGTGGTGCAGGAACAACCACCAATGGTACACGAGAATCCTTGTTTGTTGCCGAATGAAGTGACGAAGCGGACTAGTGTTGTCTCCGCTCACACGTTTGGATCGCACTTGTCTGATGTCATTCCTATCGCTCAGGAGCTACGGGGCAACAGGCGTGCAAGGACAACGGCTGTTCCTTCAGTGCTCAGCTGACTTCCTCCTGGCCAGTGAGCTTCAACATCTCCGCGATTGCTTCTCCGACGAACATGTACACCGTCTATACCAGCAGTGACAGGCGTGTTGCCTACCATTTCAGCATGTGCACCAAAGCTTCCAACAGCTCCTGTCGCGCTACGGTACGAGACTGACGAATCGTCATGCAGCCTCTCACTGGCGCGTGTGCGTCTCACAAATTTCTCTGACCTCATACTTATACAGAGCGGCCCAGCGCTCGATTCCTTTGCTTGCATGAAGACCTGGTATGGCTCGTATGTCGATTGGGGAAGGTAAGAGTCCTTTAGCCATCACAGTCTTTGTCTTTCATGTCTGGAACACGTCGCGAGATCCTCTCAACTCACCAATGACATCGCAACGTTGACAGGCTCTTGAACTTTGTCTACGACCCACCAGCTGACCCTTCCGAGGAGAAGCTCGTCGTTCAGTACACTCACGGAAGCGTCTGCAACGTTCGCGCTCTCTCTCAGATGGTATTTGAACCAGAACGTGCTCCTCGTGGTCTAGTGTCTGCTCCTAACTTTTCGGTTTGTGTAAAACGTGTGCTGGTGCGTGCGCAGCAGGATAAGCGAGAGATCTCTCAAGATAATGAGCATGCCGCGCGCGACCATATGTTGGCCCTTTACAAGCGCGATGGCCAGGTACTGTAGCGTGTCCCTCGTCCCTCCTTCTCAACATTCGCTACTTTGGCTGGTGTGTTGTTCCTTGTACTTACACGCTCTCACACGTGCATATTTACAGGCCGTCAATGAGACTCGTAGGATTACCAACATCACGCTCATTTGTGACCCCATTGCGGGTATTGGCACGCCTCAACCGCATCCTGACGGCATTGAGCACGAGCCGTGTGCTCTCAACTTCGTCTGGTGCGCCCCCTCCCGAGCTCTCATATGGGAACTGAGACACGACGAGCGCGATCAAATGGTGCTGACTGTGTTCGTTGTTCCTTCTGAAAATCTCTCACAGGTATTCCGTTTACGGTTGTCACATCTGCACGGAAAACGACTACGATTGGCGGTACACCTCCTGCGAGAGTGGCTTCCGTAGCAAGGTCTTCTTCTGGAAGTACAACCCGAAGCGCTGCTGGGGCGGGGTTAACTTGCTTCCTCAAACCGTGATTGAGCCTTGCTGTATGTGCCACCACCTCCCAAGTGATGTTTCGTGTGGACGCCCTAGCTCAAGCTCTCGCTTCTACAGCTGCTAGCCAAATCGTTTGT
>CDFA01024387.1:0-14398 GCA_000826305.1 Acanthamoeba healyi | reverse complement strand
TAACCCTAACCTAACCCTAACCCTAACCCTAACCCTAACCCTAACCCTAACCCTAACCCTAAAACCCAAACCCTAAACCCTAACCCTAAACCCTAACCCTAAACCCTAAGTTTTGGGTCATGTCAATTTGAAAACAAATATGAAAGCATACCACATCAAAGAGATCATATATCTTGTTGACCACAGATACAAACCCATGTGCTACAACAAATGATTTTGCATGAGGGTCATGACCATCATAACAACAGTTACTCACCATCAATTGTTCATTTGTCAACAGCAACAATATTTCACATGATTTCTCTTCACTCGTTGTGTGCGTAGCAACAAGCTTAGCTAGTGTGCTCAGTTCTGCAACCATGTATGCACATCAGATCTCATCATGACATAATTGTAATAATCATGTTGGAGCAGATGTCTTGAGTGCAGCTTTGTTCTGGTCTGATTTAGAAAACATTTCCTTGACCATGTTCAAACTGAGTTGATCAGAGAGATTCATCCATGGATATCCTGTATATTATAAACAAGATGATTAGATATGATTTGCAAGTGATAGCCACAGCAACAGAAGAGGCTTCAACTAAAAATATGTACCTCTCAGCATTTGTAATTTGATTGGCACTAAATCACCATCTTGAAGTGCATGATTGCGAAGAAATTCATTTGTTTGTGGTCTTGAATCAAGGATATTGTATGCAGTGTACCATTTTTCAAGAAGCTGCCTTGTTAACATCTCACCAGTTCCAGATTTCTTATGTTTACCCTGGACCTTTTTTGGTAAATGCTATGAAAAACAAACATGTGTCAGGCTTTTATTTACAGCTACAATAATATGAACATCACGAATTTGTACCAGGAAATGCTCAATTTGTCCCCAATCCAGGTTACTTTTTAGATTTGTGGGGTCAACATGAAAGACACCATCAGCAAATACACTATCAACAATCAACAGGAATTGTTCAAATTCCGAGGACTTGACAGCATAACCTTCATTAGTTTCATGGTTGTTGATTTGCTCAAGTTTGTGATATAGACGCATACGATCTGCTGGGTCAAGATGAGCCACACGATCCCACGGCACCACACTACATTTTAGCTCAGTAAGATCCTTGAATAATGGATTGCTGGAGTATTTCTGAATGACCTGGGTAAAAGGTACACAGAGTTAGCCTATTTAATTCACTTGGAGAGGAGCAATAGTCAACAAGAGGTGCCTCATTTGCCATGACTGTGGATGTGGCACAAAAACGAAGTGATTATTCAAGCGTCATAATTCAGTGCGCGCGCATAGAATCTTTTCAGAATTCTTGCATTTCAAAATAACAGAACCAAATTACTCAAACACTCATAACGCACATCAATGTTTGCCACGCCCATGGGCGTGGCAAAAGAACAGCACGCGCTGCACACAAAACGAGAGAGATAGAAAGGTATTACAACACAATTTTAGATTCATGTACTGTAATACAATGATTGCCACCAAGTATAGTATAAGTCTTTTCTTCATTCTTGGTGTATTGAACGCTGTCAGCGGGTGTGTTTTCAGCCAGTAGGAACGCGAGGTCTGTCATTATTCCTCCAGAACTCTTGATGAATTTGAAAGTCTTTTTCAATCCCACTTCAGTCCAACGCCAATAATTACCTGCGCAAATACACGCCTTAGCTCATGCCCAGGGATGTGGCACACAAAGATATCATAAAGTTCACAGTGGGAGAGGCGTGTGCAGTGTGTAGAGAGCACAGTGTGTGGTGAGCGTTGCACAGAGTGTGTTGTGCGGTGTTAAAATTCGTTCAATTTGTGCACATATGTTGTTCACAGTGAGCGTTGTGCAGAGCATGTTGTGCGTGTTGGTTATGTGTGCGCGCGAGTGATGTGCGTTGTGCAGTGCGTAATTGTGTGGAGTACGGGTGCTGGTTATGTATGTGTGTGTGTGTGCGTGTGACGTGCATTGTGCAGTGCATGTTGTAGGGGTGTTGGTTATGTGTGTGTGATGCATGTTGTGTGTTGTGCAGAGTAGGTGTGTTGGTTATGTGCACTCATGTGTGTGTGGTGTGTGTTGCACATGCATGTGGTGTGCATTGTGTGCACGCAAGTCAACCAAGCAGCATGTAAGTACCATAAACTGTCATTGCCTGTAATGGGACTATTCAATCAAATTCCAAATAGTGCTTCTTCATCTGAACAAAATTAAGACTCCATGCATCCTGCGGTTTACAAGTACTTGTTAGCAATGTACAAAAAACGACCTACTAAACAAACACCCAACGTACAACACCATGTAGAAGTGCTGGTGTGGCACTTGACAGTTGCATATTCTCTTCATCCTCATCAGAATTCATAGGCATAATGACTATACCACAATTACAATGCTTGGCAATTCGTGTAGCTGGTGAGGGGCTGTTAGACTTGGGTGAATTGTCAGCTGTTTTGGACATGTTATGTTCTTGGCCAGTAGTACTAGTACATGGCTCTCATAGTTTGTTCATAGTGGTGTACTTTAGCCAGGTGATTGGAATAAATTTGAATTTGCCAGTAACCTAAAAACCACAGAGAACATAACAAATTAGCACCCACGCAGGAAGCAGTGAATGAGGTTGGGGGCTATGTGTTATTTGAGACCAGTGGCTGCTAACTTCAGTTGTAATAAATGGTAACCAAAAAACCACAGCAAACAATTCAAAGTCAGCATGCATGCAAAAGAATAAACAGAGGAAGGATGATATGCATTAATTGAGACTGGTGGCAGTTCACTTCAGCAAGGTGAGCAGGGTGGCACAGTGTTATAAATGGTTAACCAAAACTGTGGAGTATGACACAAATTAGCATGTGTGCAAAAGAGTAAACAGAGGAAGGATGATATGTGTTAATCAAGACTGGTGGTGGCTCACTTCTACAGGCAAGTGGGGTGGCACAGCAGTATAAATGTTAACCAAGAAACTGAACAAGGACAAGGTGTGAGCAGTACAGAGTGCAGAGCAGAGAGTGACATTTCGTTGGCGTGCCGTTTCATACATGTACATTTTTGGACAGGCGCATTTCTGTAGACATGTCTACAGAAACGTCTGTTCAACACAGTGACTCATCACTGACATGTCCATGACCTGTCAGTGACATGTCAATGACATGTCATTCAAATCATATGTCCTTGGCAAGTCATCTGCATGTCATTAGAATCACAAAAATCAGGTACATTATGTTTTTAACATGCCTTGTCACAAAGACCAGTAGCAAAGCTTATAAAATCTTCTTTACACACATATATATAAATAAAAAATACATATGATGTTTCTTGTGTCTTGTGCATATGTGTATGTTGTTTTTTTTAATTAGGTCAACTGAGTTTCAATATGAATATGTGAATTCATGTTTGCCACAGGCATTGACATGGCATATGTGAGACACCAAAGATTCATCTTACTCATATATTATAGGTAGATAGATTTATTGAAAGTAACAATCAGTATATAGCGCATAAAGAGAGGTTTAAATGTTGAAAATAATATCAAATGATAAAAGTATCATGAATTGAGTTGAGCTCAAAGAATAAGAGCTCTTATATAGCCCATGCATAACCATTCAAGTGTGTTAACAGCTTGATTTGGACACAGGTTTTTTACTGTCATAATAGCTATCCAATAGAGCCCATTCATCATCATCAGCTGTAGTGTGAATAGGACAAGCAATCTTGGGTGTCCTTCTCTTGCATGCTGTTTCATCAATTCCAGCAGCTAAGACAGAAACCATAGGGGCCTTTCTTTAGAATAGGCCATATCTTTTGTTGAAAGTATTCCATGAATATTTCAGTTAAAGAAATGCTCAGCAAGGGGTCTTGATCCAGTTCCGCCTCCATTTGCTCCATACATTTGATTCTAGTGAGCCAACGTTTTCTCAACCATTCATAGGCTGTTGCACCCTCCTCTTGGGTCATCATTTGACCTACATGTTTTTTGTTTGTACATACACAATTATTAATTAGTAACACATACAACATCATTGGTTGAAGATATATATACCTCTAGCCACTCTTTGGATAGAGTTTTGATGCTTTGAACGTTGTCGATTTCCTTTTACTTTCCCTGCCTGTGCCACTTCTCTCAATAAGGCCAAACATTTCTTGCCCTGGACTTCATCAAGCACATAACGTGGCTTGTTGAGCATAATCCAAGATAATAGGTTTGCAATATGGTTAGCTTTGTTCTGTATAGTATGGCCACTGGTATAAAAGCTCTGCAAAAAGTCTGTCCATTCAATAATCTTATCTTCATGAAATAGAAAGATATATGATGGATCAAGTCCTGTTGTTTAATATATGCACATACATACACATGTACACACTAAGATATCAGAATGCCACAACCATGGATGTGGCCATTGAAGAACTTTACAAAGAAAGAAATAAGTACCTTTCTTCTCATAAAAGTAACCATAAAAGGTTACAACAGATGATGACATGTTTTGCCAAGCTTGATCAAGTTTAATGGTACTGCACATATGGTTGTGAGTACTAAGAGGTGCACCTATCTTGGTGATTGTGTGATGGTCAGCACGTGCTTGCTTTTGAACCTGTATATGTGGAACAAACAAGAAAAATATATTATGAGTTACAAAGGAGGACTGCCTCGCCCATGGATGTGGCATTTGCACATTCACACACACTCTCTGAAATTTGCAGCAGCAATTATGCCCTGCCACAACCATGGGCGAGGTGTATCGCCTATTCAAACAATAAAAAAGGGCTGCGTACCGTCACTTGTGCCTTGCCAACATCCTGTGCCTGCTTTTTTGCAAACCATTCATCAAGAATCGATATATGCCCACATATGAACTCTCGGTTAATGCTTGTCTTAAATCTACAGGATTTTTTGATACCACCATCATCATCGTCATCACTCGATTCGCTCTCTTCATAATCAGACGATGATTCATCATCTGCGTCACCTCTATTTTTGTGGGCTCTCTTTTCCTTCTCTCATTCAAAATACAACACGTGTATGCGTTCTTTCGCCCTGCTTCCTAGACCTGGCTTGTCTGACTTGTCAATTACCACCAGCACGTCTCTGTCAGAGACCTGTTTGACCTATATTGGTCAGTAAATGGTCATGTTCACATTTACTATTGGAGATCTAATTGGAATTGTTAATATGATTGGAATTGTTTGGCAGGTACCGTAGCTTTGCAGCGATCCTTTTGTTTGGTAGACGGCGGCGAAGCAGGTGCCGGCGACGGTGGCGGCGAAGTATGTGCCGGCGACAGTGGTGGCGAAGCAAGTGCCAGCGACGGTGGTGGCGAAGCAGGTGCAAGCGACAGAGGTGGTGATGCAGGTGCGAGTAACAGTGGTGGTGATACCGGCGCAGTAGACAGCGGCAGCGATGCTTGTAGGCATGGGGACGGTGCAGGAGTCGCTGGTTCTGCTGGCGTGCGCAGAAGTTTTGGCTGTTGGGGTTGTCGGGGTGGTGGCGGCGATGCCGGCGGCAGGCGCAGTTTGACGATAGCCGATAGTGGTGAAGTTGGAGAAAAATATGGTGGAGACAGCATGTGCATAAACGGCGGTGATGGTGGAACCATAACAGGCGTGAAGAAGAGTGGTGGGAAGAGATGATTGGGAGATAGTGGTTGTGGGAGGAGATGATGGGGTGGCAGTGGTGGGCAGAACGGTGGTCGCGGTACCAAACTTGTTGCTGGTGAGCGTGGGCAAATTGGGACGAAGCCCCTACCTCCGACAGTTTGTGGCGCGCCAGGGGGGGCGCATTGCACACGTGAAGTTTGGTGTGAAGATGACATAATAATATCTGTGTCACAGACACACACACAACAATAATAAAATACGAGTTAAGTACCGAAAGACGCTGTCCCGCGCGCACGTGCGGGCCAAAGAAACGTGTAACAAGAGGAGCAGTGAGTACCTTTTCGTCTCTGCTCAGCAAGAGCAGCAGCAGCAACAGTCTACACGCCTGGAAGGTTGGAAGAATAACTGATACGATCTGAAGGGATGTGCTATGAAACGACGTCTTCTTTTGGCGGGAAACGTAACACAAAAAGTTCACACGTTTGGTGCACACGCGATTACTCATCAACAAAAATACGTACAGCCTTGAGCGGTTCACTCGTAAGTTTGATTTACTGTTATTGAGAGCTAGGTGAAGCTAGAAAGTCTTCATCTAACGGCAGTCCAAAAATGACTTTTTTGATCCAAGTCCGATGGCACTCGATTTGCGCCATTAGAACAGCTCGCGTACAGTGTGCGTGTGCGCGTGCATGCCAAAACGTCTATAACATCTTGTGAACCTCTCTAATATCTTGTGTAAAAGAGAGCATTTGATTTGGCGCATGCCCAATTGCGCACGCTGCTGCTCTTGACCGCGTCCAGTCGGACGCCAGCCACAATTTGACCGTGCGGATGGGGCAAACGGGTTTTCTCGCCAATAAACGGTCACACGACCTTGAACATGCCACTCAAGAGTCTCAAACACGTTCATTGAGAGCAAGATTAACCTAGAATATCATCACCGAACGCTTGTCCAAAAATGACTTTTTTGATCCAAGCCCGATGGCACTCGATTTGGACCATCAGAACTGCTCACGTACAGCGCGCGTGTGCGCGTGCCTGTCAGAGCGTGTATAGCGCCTTATGGACCTCTCTAATATGTTGTGTAAAAGAGAGCGTTCGATTTGGTGCACACCCAATGGCGCACGCCCCAACTCTTGACCGCGCCCAGTCGGACGCCAGCTGCGATTTGACCATGCGGATGGGGCAAACGGGTTATCTCGCCAATAAATGGTCACACAACCGTGAACGTGCCACTCAAGAGTCCCAAACATGTCTATTGAGAGGTAGGTGAATCTAGAATATCTTCACCTAACGATAGTCCAAAAATTACTTTTTTGATCATAGCCAAACAGTTGCCTTGTGCATACACGCGTTTTGGGGCAAATGGGATTACTCTTCAATAAAAATACATACTGACTTGAATGTTGAACTGCAGCATGTGACACGCTCACATTGATGGCTGGGTAAAGGTGAAAAGTTTATGACTTACAAACCCAAACTTTGTGGATTCCATGTGGTTTAGCAATGTGCACAGTTAGGCAAATGTTTCTCATCAACATGTATATGTACAGCCTTGCAAATTGAACCCCCCAATCCATGCAGCCAACCTTTTTTGCACAACTTTTTAACCACATCAAGATCAAAAACACCCTTGCAGTCACATTTCTGTTGCAATCCATAAGCTGCTGTGTGCCCCATTGACACTACGGCATATGGAAAATTGAGTGTTACTGGGACAAAAGAAAAAGAGATCTAGTATGCCACAGCAAGGGTAGTGGCATAATGAAAATATATATAACTATATGACAGACAATATTTGCAACATTGAACCAACCATTTGCATGAGTGTGTACTCAAACACACCAGGACACTTGGCACTGTCTGTGCATGTGTCTATTATTTGGACTTTGAAATAAATTGTAGTAAGAAAGTGTTTCATGAATGCCACATCCATGGATGTGGCAGAAATAATATCAACTGAGGATTTTGAAAACAGGTATTGGTAACTTCACTGCATGAGTTGGTGGTGGTAGTGTGTGTGTGTGTGTGAGAGAGAGAGAGTATGTGTGTCTGCATGAGTGAGCAAGTATGCTGTTCACAACTATAAAACTAAAAAATAAACACAAGTGGCTGTTATTTGATTGATGAAGACATAAAAACTGAGATGCTGATACTATAGATGAAAGAACATTAATTTTAGAGCAAATCAGATAAAAAGAGAAGCAGAACGATGTTAAATTAGCAGCTAACAATGTGGTAATGAAGAAAAAACGAGGGGAAAAAGGGTCAACCAATAGAAAAAAGGCAAAAAAAGGCTGACCAATAAGAAAAAAGCAGCTTAATTCCCATTGGACGACAATAAAACCCTAAACCCCATCCCAAGCTGAGCTACAGGCTGATCTCTGGCTTGTGGCTTTGTCAACAGTGGTTGACGTAGTGGTTGCTGTGTCCTGCTGATGTGGCTGCACAAGAGTGTTTGACTGAGCTGCCTACAATAAGTACTCAAAATATCAGCTGGTGGTTGATGATGGTACAATCACTGTGATTGTCCTGTTTGTCATGTCGCCCTTCAGTGTCCTTGCCAAGCCTGCCAAGGTGTTTCAAAAGGGCCATGGGCTTCATGGACCCCTCCAAGGTTGCAAAGGCCCACCTCCACCTATCCATTGTGGCCGCCCAAGGAACTGCACGCCTTGCACATGTGTGGAACATGTGTGCTGTTCTTATTGTCAGCGACTTCTAAGTTGCCAATGACTGCCCCCAGCCCAGCAACAATGATTACTACAACTATGATGGCAATTACAATGACAACAATGACAATGAGATGAGGGCATAGGCCCCCTCTCTGTTCACCTCCCACATTGCACTGACTGCCTGTCCATTTGCCAAGGCCATTGAGGCCCCCTGCTGCAACCACCGCTGCCCCAGGACCATCACCACCGCCGCCACCAGGCAGTGAGCTTCATCCAGCCCTGGGGTTATCTGGCCTTTTCCTTTTCCTTTTCCTTTCCCCTTTCCTTTCCTGCCCTTTTTGTAAAAATTGTAAAAACCCCCCCTCCCTTTCAGCCACAGCAACAATTATGCCTGGCATTGTGTTTAAATGTTTAAGACTGTAATTATAAACCTTTAAACCCTAAACCCCTAAGAGCAAGGAAAGAGTTTGTTCTTTCTTTTCACTTTTTTTGTGTGTCTGTCTGTGTGTGTGTGTGTGTGTGTCATTTTCAACTGTTTTACATACTTCATCTTCATCATCTTCAGGCAGTAGTGGTGCAGTTATTGTGCCACCCTCAGTGGCAAGCCTCCACAGACAGGCATGGATATTGCAAGAAACAATTATGACACAGAAACAATTATGACACTATTTGTTATCTTCAATGGGGGAATTCACTGTGCAGTGCTTGCCAATCTTGCACTTGACACTGTATCATGGAATAAGTCAAGGACTGAGTGCTTTCACTTGGTTAATGAGGAGAAAGTGGTGCGCTCTGGGAGCTCGAAAATCCCTTTCCCTTTCTGTGCCGCATCTTCTTGAGTTTTTCAAGCAGCATGTATGACCAAGCCAAAGTCAACACCTATTTTGTCTCAACAACAGGTATACTCTCACTCTACTCTCACACCCATGTATTTATATACAGAGAGAGAGAGAGAGAGAGAATTAACACACAACTGCTCTGTAAAAAAAAAAAACAATGTCAGGCTTGCCAATGAAATTAAAGCTATTCCGTAAGATTGTAAAAGATGTTTCCACCAAGTTCAACCATCACCTGAAAGTTCGTATCACTGATTACAGGCATCTTGAAGTAACCAAGGTGTATGCTGGTATGGTCTGTTTATTTTAGTTTGTTGTATTAAGCATGACAAATTTAATTGTGTTGTTCTTGTCAGGTGTTCTTCAGGATGATTTGAAAAGTCTTGGCAGTTTAAAGCAGGCAATGAGTCTTTACCTGAACGTTTCACAGGATGTACATGTCCTTTCTTTCTCTGCCTTATGTTGTTGTGTGCTCTCATCTCTGTATGTTGTTTAATTAAATGACAGGTTATGAGCAGACACTTTTATCATAACAGTGATGTGTCAACCAATGTCTGCCTTCAGACAATTATCTGTGAAGGTCTTGTTGGAAGTGATGAAGACTCTGAACTTGTCATTGACAGCAATATACAGGAATTTATTGATCCTGATGAAATGGTTATTCATGAAATCAAGTGATGCAAGATGTCTGGCTGCTGGTCAGTGATAGTGAGTGGCTGGCTTATCTGGGAAGCAATAATTTACCTGTTACCAACAGCACCAATGATAAGGGCAAGGAAAAGGTGGTTGAAGAGGAAGAGCATGGATGTTTGCCTAGGCGCAGTCCACGTGCCAGACGCACTCTTTTTGCAACTGATTTTATTGATCTCTCACGGAGTGAAATGAATTACAACATGTTCACTTCATTTCCAAAATGAATTACAAAAAAGTCCTTACTACTTTACACAGGTGGGTCTAGACGGCGGAGCTCAGGCCGGTGGCTTGTAGGCGGTCAAAGAAGGCCACCACGTCCTCAACTGATGGCCTCTTCTCAGCCGACGCGTGCCAGCACTTGCGCATGAGCTTGCTCAAGTCAGCCGGCACGTCATTGGGGATCTGGGGCCGCTTGCCCTCGAGTACATCGAGCGACACGCCCATGAAGTTGCGCCCGGCGAAGGGCTCCTTGCGCGTCACCACCTGCCACATGATGACGCCGAACGAGAACACGTCGGCCCGCTCGTCGTACTTCTCGCCACGCAGGATCTCTGGCGCCGTCCAGCACGGCGTGCCGCACCGAGTCATGGTGGCGTTCTCCTCCTTGATGCGCGCGAACCCAAAGTCGGCCACCTTGACGTGATAGTTTTCGTCGACGAGCAAGTTGGAGGGCTTGAGGTCGCGGTGCACGATCACCGGCTGGAGCGAGTGGAGGTAGTTGATACCGAGCGCGGCCGAGCGCAGCATGCGCAGCTTCTGGCTCCAAGTGAGCTTGATTGTACCGTCGGCGAGGATGTCCCTGAGCGAGCCCTGCTTCACGTACTCGGTGACGATGCACAGGTTGGGCTTCTTCACGCACGCGCCTATGAACAGGACGATGTTGGGATGGTGCAGCTCCGAGAGGAAGGCCATCTCCGCGCGGAACTCGAGCATGCGCCGCTCGCTGAGCTTCTGCTTGATAAAGCACTTGACCGCCACGTCGACGCCCTTCCACTTGCCGCGGTAGACCACGCCGTAGGAGCCCACGCCGACCTGCTTGCCGAGCGCGATCTCGTCGTAATTGATGATCCACCGGCAAAGGTTGGCCGACGTGAGGAAGTTGTCCTCCTTGAACTGCATGCCCTCGCCCACCATCGTCTGCAGACCGGCCTCGCCGTTGTCATCGGCGTGACTCACGTGACCTTCCACCGACGACGAGTCGCTGGCTGGCTCGCTGCTGCTGCTGCTGCTCCCGCTATTGTTGAAGTCCGGCATCACACCCCCGAAGAATCGAGCCTCGAGTTCCTCCGCCTTGAGTTCGAACAGCTTGGCGCCTTTTTATAAAATAAAAAGATTAGATTATTAACATTAAAAATAAACAAAAACAAAAACATCAAAATACCTTGTGGCGCGTCGGGCATCTCAAACTTGCCGAGATGGCCAAGCCGGGGCTTGAGCTGGGCATGCTTGGCCTTGTCGGCCTTGAGCTTGTTGTACACCGCCTGGCTCAGCACGATCTGGCCGCCGTGTGCCAGGGCCGTGATGCGCGCCGCAGTGTTGACCACCGATCCGACGTACTCGACTCGCCGCGTCATCGGGTCGCGCACCAGCCTGGGTGCGCCGGCGTGAACACCCATGCGCACGCGCAGGCCCTTGAACAGGATGCGGTCGTCAGTGTCACCCCATGTCTCGGCCGCGCCCGGGTGGGCGAGCAGCGCCTCGGGCCAGTCAACCGCCAGCAGCGCGCGCTGCACGTCGTTGCACCAGCTGAGCGCCTCGACGGTGCTATGGAAGACCATGCAGAAGGAGCCCTCGCCGCTGTTGCGCTCGCGCGCGAACACGACCTCGTAGCCGCGGTGGTCGACCAGCGCATGTCGTAGGAGTGCGTTGTGGAGGAGCGTGGCGTCGCGCATGGCCGCAGCGTTGAACTCCCAGAGCGAGGCCGCGCGCGTGATGTCCGTGAACACGATCGTCACCTCGCCCTCCGGCGGCCGCGCCGCCCGGGTGACCGCCGAAGCGTCGCCGGTGCCGGCGGCTGCCGCGGGCACCGACCACGAGCCAAGAGCTGAGGCGCTCTTCTTGTTGGCATTCTCCGCCGTCGGCGTTGACGTGGCCGCGGTCACGGGGTCGACCGAGGAAGCCGACGACAGCGAGTTCGAGTCCGACGAGGTTTTGGAGGTGTTGGACGTGCCGCCCATGGATGAGTCGCCGTGCATGGACGAGAGGCGGGTCATGATCTCGAGGAAGGTCGGTCGGATGGTGGGATCCGGGTGCCAGCAGCTGGCGGTAAGCTCCTCGTACTCGGCCGGATGCGTGCTGCCTTCGCTCTCTGGCATCGGCGGCCGGATGCCGTCGCGTATGACTGCCACGGCCACCGCGGCTGGGCTGAGGCCGACGTAGGGCTGCTCGCGCGTGAGCAGCTCCCAGAGGATGATGCCGAAGGAGTAAACGTCGGCTAGGATCAGATCCACATCGGGCAGCTCGTTGAGCACCTCGGGTGCCGTCCAGTGGATGCTGCCGGCCACGTCCTTGCCGTTCTTCACCATGTCGGCCGTGAAGCGAGTGAGTCCAAAGTCGCTCACCTTGACGTTCCACTTATGATCCAACAAAAGGTTGAGCGACTTGAGGTCTCTGTGGACGATGCCCGACGAGTGGAGGAAGTGCATGCCCTTAGAGGCCTGGTACGCCATCTTGGCCTTGAGCTGGAACGGAATGTCCGGCACGAGCTCGTTGTGCAAAAGCTGATTTTTTAAAGACAAAATCAGCATCACACACACACACGCCATTAATTCCAAGCAAAAGAGGGACACGCATACGTCGTAGAGTGAGCCGAGCGCCATGAACTCCATCACGATGCACATCTTGGGCGCCTTGGTTGACGCAGCCATGAAAAGCACCACGTTAGGATGTCGCAATGCTGTCATCACTCGGACCTGATGTTTGGCGCGCGCGCAATTCAGCTGACTGCGCAATATTAACAAACGGAAAAGAAGGGGTGGAAGGTATGACCTCGTCCTTGAAGCTCCTTTCCATGTCCTTGGTGACCTTTTCCGAGGCCAGCACCTTGACGGCCACCTCGGTGCCCTTCCACGCCGCCCGGTGCACGGCGCCTGTGCCGCCCGTGCCCAGGTGTTCGCCGATCTCGAGCTCGTCATAGCTGATCTCCCAATTCTCGTCGTGCTCCTTCTTGCGTAGGACGATGCAAACTACCGCCACGATGAGCGCCGCGAGGCAGAGCACGACGAAGGCCACCACCGGAAGCACAGTGCCTGTTTTAAAAAGAATTATTATTATTATGATAATTGTTATTTTACCGAGTTAGTGGTGGTGTGCATCTGATGCACACATGTGGCCGAGTGCCGCACTGAAAGAGTGTTATGGCGGCGGCGTACCGAGGATGATGGCGAGATCGCTCGAGGAGACCTTGGCGAGCTCGCAGTACTGGCCCTCTCGATCGGGCGGACACAGGCAGTACTTGTTGTCGGTACTGCAGGTGCCAACGCCCGAACAGATGGCGCCGTCGTTCACGCAGGATGAGACGGGACTCACGAGTTTGCCGCCACACGAGTACGTCTTCATGGCATTGATCAGCCGCTTGACCAGGATGGTGTTCAGGCTGCCTACCATGAAGCCTTGCCTGCGCGTATTTTTACAAATAAAACAAATTAGTATTATTTATTTTAAAATACAAATAGATTTGGATTTCGGTTGGCGTACCGCAGGGCGAGGTTGACGGCGGTCGGGTCGCTCAGGACCCACAGGGTGAAGGCAGCTTGGTACGACGCCTTTGAGCAGTCAGTCCCGCTGGTGTCCCTGTAGATGAAGGAGGCGAAGGTGGTGAAGGGCCAGCTCAGGTCACCAGGCTCTGCACGCAATGCTCCGACGAGTCAGGACATGGCCATCCGATTCAGGCCAAAAACGCGCACTGAAAGCCATGATGATGATGGCGCGCCAAAAATCAGCACGTACGGAGCAAAAGAGATTCGTAGGTCGGATTGACCGTGTTGTTGATGTAAACGTCAAGCGCGCTCGATACGGTGTTGAGGTTCGCTGTGACGATCTTTCCCGCTCGGTTGACCATCGCTGCTGCTTGGAGGCCAAGCGTCTTTATATCGTATGATTGATGAGTCACTACTGCCACTACCACCACCAAAGACACGTTGTTTCAAAACAATTTGTCACACGACTTTGGTAGGTACCTGGTAGACTTCATTGCTGATCCAGAAGCCCAAGGAGTTGTTGGTGTTCACCAGAACTTGGGTGTAGTCTGAGGAAGAGGCCACCCCGACCCACCGGCCTGGCGCCGACTGCACCGGAAACTGGACAGTTGGCCCAACTCCCACCTGGGCCAGCAGGTGGTGAGTAGTGACACATGTGCACACAGTGATCCTCAGGGGAAGAGAGGGTGATGATGGATGGTGGGAGGTCACCTGATCAGCAAACTCATACGAGGCCGCGCTGAGCGCCATGGAGAGCAGCTCGATGGCGTCGTTGTCCGTCGTCACCCCGACAACAATGATATCTTCGTCAGGCAGGAGGGCTAACACCTGGGGTGAGTTGAATGCGGCAAAGGCAGGGTCGCTCCACTTGGTGATCTGGTTCATATAGATCTTGGCGATTGTCGCCATATCGAGCACCAGCGTCGCCCCCA
>CDFA01024373.1:0-10420 GCA_000826305.1 Acanthamoeba healyi | reverse complement strand
TACCAGCCCACCACCCGGATCTGCTTGCCCAGCTGCACCGAGAGGCGCTGCATGTGACACGGAGGCACACACGACACGTAGACGCGGCGAGGGGACACGGTCATGCGAGTGGGTGCGTGCAGCCGCGCGTGTGTCGTGTCCCCAATTGGGGGCAGCTTACCTCGGCCTCGGCTGCGGCTGCCGTGAGCTGCGCCGGCTCGATCTCCACGCGGTCCTTCCGCTTGTCGGACCTGCAATAAAAATTAAAATTAAAAATGATAAATGATAAATAAAACATAAAAAAATTTGGATGGAAGTGCTTGCTCGCACCTGGTGAGCACAGAGACGTGCGAAACGAATGCGATGGCGCCTCGTGCTGATTTCTGGTGGAGATGGCTGCACTTTAGTAAAATGCAGACTTTATTTTATTTGATTTATTTATTTTATTTTATTTTATTTTATTGTATTTACAAGAGGAGACGGGGTACCTTGATGTCGCCAAGTAGCAGGCCCATGACCTCCTCCTTTTCTGTGGTTAGGGCGTGGGACATGCACACCAGGAACGCGTCCGTGCTCACAAACACGCCGCGCAACCCGCTCATCTTCTCTCAAAGTTTATCTTTTTTTATGTTTTTTTCGAGATGCAAAAGAAATGAACATTTCTTTTTCAAGGTATGGTATGTTGTTGACGACAAACATTTTTTCCATGGTTTGAATTTATCTTCAAACCGAAAATCGCTCGGTGCATGTTTCCTTTTCCGGGGTAGGTAGGCTCTTCTTTGAAACATACTCTGCGTTCACCCAAATTAACGAAATTTTGTATCTAGCACGAGGCACTAGCAGAAGATGGCGGATGTGGGGTGGTTGAGGCGAAGATGTATGTTGATATGGACAGGTTTGGCTTTGTATTTAGCTAGTTGGTGGTGGTGTGCATGTTTGAGGACAATTACCGAAGGGCCTTGCAGGGCTGCTGCGGGCTGCTCTCGACGGCCGAGCACTTCATGCCGTCGAGGTCCATGTCCATCGTCGAGGAGGTGGCTCCAATGAGCCGGCTGGCCCAGTCCTCGAAGTAGAACGACTTGCCGCAGCTCTCCTCCGCCATGGCGGAACACGACGTTGATGATGTTGTCGACATAGCCGAAGGCGAGTTCGGCTTGCCGCTTGGCGTGGTAGACGTGGAGAATTCCTGGGCCCAGTCGAGCTCGTCCATGAAGGAGACGGAGAGGGACTCGATGCCCATGGCCACCTCGTCGAGCATGGCGCTGCTACTCGACTCGGCCTCGTCGACGTGGCCGCGGTAGTGGTGGTGCATGCTCGGCGCGTGCTCTTGGCCCGAGTAGGCATACGCGTAGAACATGCCGTTGAGCTCTCTCCCTATCCGCTCGATCTCTGCGTACGCCATCCGTGTACGTTCCCGAAGCTAGGAGGCGTGTATGGTTGGGGGTGGTGGATGGTGTGCAGGGGATATAGTGGATGGAGGTGGTGAAGAAGAGGTTTGTTTGGGGCAGGAGGAGCCTGAAGCCCGGAGGTGGTGGCAGGAGGCGAAGGGAACGGGGAAGACCGGAGGTCCGTCAAGTGTTGGTGCTGGACCCGGGACTGTACGGGGGGTGCTGTTCGTTACGCTCGCGGAGAGGTGTGTGTGTGTGGTTGATGGGTAGTAGGCGTTCGCGACAAAGTCAAGGGAAGTGTGCACGGCGCTTTGGGAGGAGGATCTAGCAGCGAGGCTCTGTGTGTGATGTGCAGGGGCTTGAAGGCCACTGTTTGAAGTGTAAGAGAGGGAAGAGGCGTGGGTGGTGGTGCCACGTCCGATGGTGAGTGAATGGCTGTTGAAGCGCAAAGAGGCGAGGCAAGCAAGGACCGATTTTATACGTAGGACGACCAGGTGGTTGACTGCACCGGTTTTCCGTTTTCTGGGACTCCCGCATGTGCTTGAGTCGCCCGAAGCAAGGCAGACGGGAGGCATCGACGTTCCGGCTCATGGGGAAATCTGGCGATCGGGACTTGTCTTAAGGTGGCGCCCGGGCGACCGCCAACCAGGAGCATCCCACCTGGTGCGTTGTGAAAACTCGACGAGGCGATGGGAATTAGGACTTCTGTCGAGGCAGTCTTTGGTTACCGCACTGCTCGTAAACGAGACCGGTACAACGGAAAGGAAATATCCCTTGCACGTGCGCCTCCACCAATCTGAGCAAATTGGCCTCGGTGATTGCTCCGCGTTATAATAAACTGCCGACAATGTCGGCAAGATCGTCGGGAATGAGCGGTAGGAACATTCCTCGCGGTCCGTTGGTTGCCCCGCGGTCTTTCCTTCTCCCCGATACGGCATGTTGTCGTTGCGGGACGACCAGTTCATGACGTCACGCCGGCACCTGCGCGACGCACCATGTCGCTTTTCCGGGACGGTCTGCCTGTGCCGCCGAGTGTTCGCGTGGTGCGGGCTGAGCTTTGCGACAGGACAGGGCGTGTCACCCACCCACACGGTGTTTGTGGTTGCGGTGAGGTCAGACTGTGGACGTACGCCAAGTACTTGGCCCCGCACACGTGGGTGCCTTGTTCCTCGCGGTTTTCCGTTCAACTGACCCAAGGGACCTACTTCCTCTCAGTCGTGGCGCACTCTCGGTGCGCCAGAGCAAAGCGCACGCGTGCTTCCAAACGAAACACACCAACGACGATAAAGATGATCGGTGCTGCGTGGCGGTCGGGCCCGCGGCACCACTTGCGCGTTGTTGTTTGACACCGCGGCGTGTCACTTGTTGGGGACTGATCGGCAGCCGTAACCGGTTGCTGCAGCCCTTCAGCCAGACCAGATGACGAGCCAACGCCACTCTGCGTGCGGCGTGTCGATGAAGTGAGCGTCATCAACCGTTTGGTTTGGTTGTGTGTGGTTGTTGTTGTCACCGGCGGCGTCAGAGAGTGTTGCCCTGCTGCTGCAGCTGTAGAACATCGACGTTGACGAGATCGCGTACGCGCTGCAGGTGGGCGGCAACGGCGTGCAGCTTCTCGTTGAGCTTCTCCACCTCCTGCCGCAGGCGGCTGTTTTCGTCGGCCATGCCTACGAGCTTCCGCTTGAGCAGCTCCGCCTCCTCCCGCTCCCGCTCTCGGTCCCTTCGCTGCAGGTCTTCATCGCAGCCGCCGCCCTTTGGGTTTAGTTCGAACCGCCGGCGCAGCTCGTCGTTCTCGTCCCGCAGTCTCTTGTTGTCCACCTCGAGCTTAGTTATCCTAACCGACGTCATCCACACACACCCAACACGACGTGGGTTTCGTTGCAACACCACCAGCACGACATGCAGAGTGAGCATCAGTGTTGATGATGATGTGTCAGTCTCACACACCACGTTCTGCGTGAGCTCACACGGTTTCTGTCAGTCGCGGCGGGAAGAGGGCACGCACCGGAGCAGCAGCTTGGCTTCCTCCTTGTCCATCGACCCTCGGTCCTTGGCGAAGTGCGTGTGCTCCTTGACGCTGCTGCTGCTGCTGCTGGTTGCTTCGTCGCCTGATGACGACGACGACGGTGATAGAGGCGCGTCCTCCTTGGCGGCGGCGGCGGTGCGAGGAAGGCCTTCGCCGCCGTCCTGGTCGAGTGATCGGACATCGAGCTCTTTCTCGATCTTGAGCTTGAGCGTCACGGCCTGCGACATTGCCCTGTGGCGGTGGCGTCGTGACAAACGTGCACGCGTTAGGAGGTGCAGTGGTCGGGTGTGTGCGGGGTATGCGCGCGCGTACCGTGCTCGGAGGAGGACGTCCATGCCCTCTCGGCTGTCGGTGATGGTCCGCTTCCTGATGCCCGAGCCTGCACCTGGGCCTCCTGAGCCCGACTGGCCAGCGTTCCCGCCTTCTGGTCGCCGCCTGAATCCACCGAGGCCTGATGCAAAGTCACACGCGCCAAGTCAGCAAGCACACGCTCGCTGTACACAGTGCACGGCCTCGTCACAACGTCACGAGCGTACGTACCTCCACCACCGGCTCGCGAGGTCGAGGGCGAAGAAGATCCAGAGGAGGGCGACGAAGAGAGCGGTGGTGGTGGAGATGAAGAAAGCGAATGCGAAAGCGAAGACGAAGACGACGACGCCGAGGCGAGCGAAGGCATCCTCACTTCCGTGGTGAATGCCGGGCCCTTGGCCAAGGTGATGGCTCGCGAGATCTCTCCGGCGAGCGCCTTGACCACGACCAGCGCCGCCTCCATGTTCTTTGTGTTGCCTGCACGCGTGCGCCAAGACCCGATGAGAGGATGAAAAGAAGGCTGACACACATCGTCACATTTGCGTTTGTCGAGGCCTGACCTGGATTGAAGTGGGCCACTTTGACGGCCTCGATCAGCTTGGGGGACGTGGTCTTGATCTGGTTGGCCACGTGAAGGAGTTCGTCCCTGTGCTTTGGGCTCGTCTCTGCGTACTGCGTTCATGTCAAAGCACCCACGACACACGACGCACATGCGAGCAATGGCGCCGCACGCACCCACCAACGCGTCAGATACAGACGGCACGCTCAGTATTCTGGTCCAGATGAGGAAGAGGGCGTACTCTGTAGGCAATGTCGCTCAGGGTCTTGACCAATTCAACACAGCTTTGCGCAAACACGCGGGCCGCCTCTGTTATCTCACACCACATGCACGGCCAAGGACGCGCGTCTCGCGTGAGCCCACAGCACACGCAGACCGCTCGGATCGCACGCCAAAGCCTAACGACGCACCAATCATTTCGCTGTCGGTCCGTCGCGTCTTGCTGACCAGAGTCTGATCGGTCATACAAGCGTACGTGGTGAGGTGAGGTACGCCAGGATGAGCGCTCGTCGGCTTCAGTAGGAGAGCGAGATCGGTACCTTGGCCGATGAAGCGCAGTTCTTGCAAGCGTGACTCAGCACTTTCTGATCGACGTCCTCCTCCGCTGTGTGTGTGTGGGAGGGCAGATCAGGATCATGCACGAACAGCCAGTTGGAGTGAGAGCAGCCACTGATGAGCGTGGAGACCTTGCATGAGGTTGGCCGTGAGTTTGCCAATCTTGATGAGAGAGCGGATCATGGCCTGCTTGGTCTCCGTTGTTTGTCCCATCGCGGGAGCTTGCGCCAGGCCCCGCGCCACCACCCGCAGGGCGTTGGCCTCGACCTTGAGCTCGCGCCCGTAGTTGAATATTGCCTCGCGCAGACGATGCTCCTTTGTCGACGCCCCAACAGCCTCTGTCCCCCCCCACCAGCAGAGGTCAGCCAAAAAACGAACGCGAACGTACGGGGGGGAGCAAAGAACGAAAGCGACACCAGCATTTTTATTTGGTTTTTTTTAAAAAATTTGCACAAACAAAATAAAATAATTTTGGTATTATTTCTGATTTAGTTCTTTTATTTGGGCAACTAAGTTGGTGGGGGGGGAAGGCGGACTGTACCGGCGGACTCGACGAGGAGGTCAGTGGCGTGAAGGAAGGACTCGAGGATGGGGAGCGACTCGCGGCCCAGCCCGGTTCCGCCCGCGCCGGACATCTCTACGAGCCGCTCGAGTCCGTCACTCAGCGCAGTGGCCACCGACGACGACACATTGTGCGTGGCGGCGCCCGCTGAAGGAGGCGGTGAAGCGGACAGAGGTGTTGGCTCCATCCTCCTCCTCCACTTTGTGCGCTTTTGTTTTTTTATTAAATATTACTTATTTTTTATCCATTAAATTTAGACGCTGTGATTGGACAAGCATCAGCGAGTCTTAAGGAGGCGGCGACAACATGTTCGCTACACTTGCGTAACTCTTGGGACCGCAGCAAGCTGCCACGCTGTTGCGCGTTGATGTGCGTCAAGCGCGTACGCCAGGCTGATCATCGGATTGCTGACCTTGCGAGGTTTGGTGTGACGCGAAGGAAAAATCGGTGGTCTCGCGATAGTCGTTCGCCGGAGCTACAAGCGAGGTCATCATCTCGTGGTACCACCCGTGCCTGCAGGCTGTAGTTCTCTTCAGCAACACAAGGATGTATGGATCGCTCGCCACGCTCCCTTTTGCCAAAACCATACTGACCAATCGCACCAACCACACACTCACACACACACGTTCGGACGACGACCTAGAGACGAACCACACATACAACGCGCACAACAGGAACATCATGTCCGAGGAGGAGGCGATGCTGCAGCGAGAACGGATGAGCCCGGTGCGCAACGGATCGCGTGACCGCGTAGGCGGCGACACCGTCTACCAGCGGCGGACCACCGACGACTCCGCGGCTCCATCGCCGCCCGACGCGGCGTTGCCCGAGAAGCCCACGCGCGTCGACGAGGAGATACGGAGGAAGACGGTTGACCGTGTGGCCTACTTCAAAGACGTGCGTGTCCTCTCTCTGCGGCGTGTGCGTGTGTGCGCGTGTGTTGACCACAGCTCACGCGCTTGAGCGGTCGATCCAGATGTCGCCGGAGCTGATGACGACGCGGCTCAACAACCTGGACAAGGAATGGACGATCCACCGGATGGTGGCGCTGATCGTGGGGCTGGTGTCGGCCGGCGGCCTGCTCGGCGGCTGGTGGTACGGCCACCACTCGTGCTACCTGATCGCCCTCGTGTCGTCCGTCGTGCTCCTGCAGCACGCCATCACCGGCTGGTCCCCGCTCGTGCCCATGCTGCGACCTCTCGTACCCAATGCCCACCCACTAACACTCTCTCTAGCCTGTCTGCTTGGTGGCTTCCTGCGTTCGCTAACGATCGTCGCTCGTGCGTGCCGGCGTGCGTGCGTGGGCTTACAGGGCGTGCGCACGGAGAAGGAAGTGAACGCCGAGCGCATCGGACTTAGGCACGCTCGCGGCGACTTTGCGAAGGTCGATCAGGACCGCGCCGACGAGATCGTGGCCAGAGACCTCAGGTACAAGGATCCTCTCTCTCTCTCTCTCTGGCGCGTCTCCTCCCGTGGCCGTGAAGCTGATGCGTTGTCTGTCGTCCCTCCTCTCTCTTGCGCCACAGTGCCGTGTCGGCGATGTGAACGCGCAGACGAACTGCTGCACGCGTTTATGACGATCAAACAAACAGACAGAGACTCACCTGTACATAAAGAGCCCACCGCCTGTGTGGATTCAAACGGACGCCCAGAGTCTCTCTCGCAGAGTGGCGCATGAAGTGGAGCGGTCCGGATCTAAATCATCCACGAAGCGTGTGTGAGAGTCCTTGACTGTTACGCGGAGGACTTGGTCGAAGTGGTGCTGGCGGTCGGAGTGACGGGGACAGCGCCGGCCTTCTTGTTCGTGCCATTGTCGATGAACCACCTGCACGCAGTCCAATGAGGAATCGTAGCCGAGCGCATGTGTGAGAGACTGCAGTGCCACAGTGACGCAGTGTGTCGCTGTTCGTTTGTTTGTTTACCTGACGAACGCGCTGGCCTTGTTCAGGGACGGAGCATCGGGGCCCACGAAGGTGATGGTCCTCGTGGCCAGTCCCACCGTTATCGAGGCCAGGCCGAACTTGATCTTAATCCTCCCCAGGTCGAGCTTGCGCGCCGACGCCTCCTCGATCTTCGTGAACATGATCGTCTTGGTCATCGCTGACGCTGCCGCTGCCGCTGACGCCGTCGCCGGCGCTGACGACGCTGCCGGTGGCGTCTTCTTCGGGGCCGCCTGAGGGCTCGGGGTTATAGTGCCGAGGGGCTTGCTGGCGGCGGCGGTGGCCTGGGGTTGCGATGACGCCGTGGCGGGGGATGCCACACCGGAGCCGACCTGGACCTTGGCCAGACAGTCGCGCACGTCCTCGCGAAAGCCGGCCACACGGAGCTGCTTGCCGCTCCAGTCGGCGGCCACGGTCACGCCAAACTCCTTCTCGAGCGCCGCCAGATCGAGCGACCTGAGCTGGCCCTCGGGCATCGGCTGCGAACGCTCGCTCACGAGGCGCGTGCGGATGTGATTGGACTCCAGCGCCAGCGCCTTGGCCTCCTTCACATCGGCGCCTACGACGTGCACCACCACGGGCTGAGTGCTGTCTTCGCCGTCGTCCACGTAGACAGCGGTCGTGGCGCCCTTCCAAAAGAGCGGCTTGAGCTTGTGCTTGAAGCACGCGCGCAGGAGCGCCTCTTCTCTGTTGTCGAACTTGAACTGGACGCGCCTGCGCACCACTGTAGCCAGGTGCGCGCAGAGCTGCTTCCACGCCAAGTCGACGTCCTTGGGCGATTCGCCGACGATCCGTGCGAACGCCACCTTGGCGCGCGGCACGCCACCAGTCGATGTTGATGCCGATGTCGATGATGCTGACGAGGAAGACGTCGAGACGGCGGTAGCCGAAGAGTACGCCCACCAGGCGGTGATGGCGACCGAGTTGGTATTCTCGATGGCCTTGATTACCTTGTTGCCCTTCTTCTTCGAGGTCAGGTAGTAGACCAGCGCCGCGTCGTCCAGCGGCTCCGTACGGTCGAGCTCGGCATCAAAGAACGTCAACTGGTCACACACACACACACACACCGTCAGCGAGATCAGCGAGGCCAGCTCTTTCATCCGTGGAGGTGAGCTCGAGCGACGTACCGTGACGCCTCTCGCGTTCTTGCTCTTCATGGCAAGTGCCTTGTTGAAGAGGGCGTCCGTGCCGATCTCCATAGTGGCCACGTCGGGCGCGATGATGGAGTACAGCCCCAATTGCTGCACGTCCGGCCACAGTCAATCAAGTGAGCGCTCGCATGGCGGGTGTGGAGTGTGCGGGCGACGCGTACGAACGGAGCCTCGTGGGCGAAGCTCTGGAGGACCGAAAATATGGCCGCTTGGAAGTTAGGCTTGCTCACTTGAGCGCTGCTCCGTAGCCCGAGCAGCCGACACGGCAGCTCGCCTGCGACGGCGTCCACGTTGCACTGCAGTCGAACAGAGTCAGAGTCAGAGTCAGTTCGCCCATGATTAGCTCCTGGCACACGCGTGGCATGCCAGGACAGACGTACCAAGACGCCGTTGTGCCTGACGACCTGGCTGGCCGGGAGAGTCGGGGCACCAGGGCCAGCCTGGTAGCGAACGTGGGCCTTGTGGCCGGTGATGGTGATGAACTTGGCATCGATTCCACATGTGACGCGCAGCAGCTCGGCCACTTGCGAGGCTGTTCCATCGGCCGGCAGCGGCGTCAAGATGACCGTCCTATAGTTACGCGGCGCCGAGCCAGAGCCGCCGCCATTCTCACCGCTGGCAGTGCCGGATGGCTTTACCTCCGACGCCTCGTTCTTCTTCACGCTGGGCGTAGGCGACGCGCTCCTTTCCACCACCTGATCTTGGTGTACGCTCGCGTTCGCGCTGCTGCTGCTGCTGACAGGGATAGGCGCGACGACGGAGGCAGCAGAGGCTACATTCGTAGTAGTAGTAGGAGTGACGGCAGGCGTAACCGCCATCGAAGGAGTGGCAGCGGACACGGCAGCAGGCGTGGTGACCGGTGAGGTCGGCGCCGGTCCACTCTCGGAGGCGTCGAGATGCCTCCTCTGTAGCAGCTGCGCCTTGGCGGCCGCGCTCGCCAGGTGCACAAACGCACACCGCTGCGTGGCCAAGTGGACCAACGCTTCGATGGCGTCGCCGGTGCTGCTCGAGTCGGCGTCGGCGAGATTGCGCAGCACGATGGACCGAACGCTGTCGGTCGACATCTCGGCCGAGGGCAGCTGCAGCTTGATCGCACGCTCGGGGCACCAGGGCAGCAGCCGCACCGGCGCGCGGAGGAGCGTGATGACCTTGCCCTCGACCTGGGCAAACTGCTCCGGCGTGAGGCGTACCACTATCACGTGGCCCGCCGCGTCGACGCATTCGACAAAGTCGTCGTTTAGTTCATGATCGAACTCGTTCTCCCACACGCCAGCGATGACCTGCGCGGGGAGCCTCTTGGGCAGATAGAGCACCACCTCGCGCGTCTCCTCCGGCTTCACCAGTTCGACCTGCGTGATGGCACACATCAGGAATGACGTTAAAGATCTGCGCTTGATGTATAACTTGATCCGCACACACGGTTCAAGTGCGCACCCGCGTGCGCTTGATGGTGATGGTGCCGAGCGCGAGAAGCTCCTGCTGATCTTGGATCGACTTGAGCTCGACAAAAGGCTCTGCTGCGTGGTGTGCGACACTCTCGTCGCCTCGCTCCTCCTCGGAGCCGCTGCCTCCGCCGGCGGCGAGGTGAACCATGGACTCCTCGACCTCCACGTCCTGCGCCATGAGCGCCCACACCACCGCGCTCACGGTCGCCTCCGCCGGCAGATTCCGAAGCAGCAGCCTCGGCGCCGCGCTCGAACCGCTCACGCGGCGGCCACTGCCGGCGCCATCAGTTATGTCCTCCACGACCACCTGTCGTCGCGCGTGCAGCACGTACAGCCAGACGAAGTGCACAGTGTCAGTGAGCCCAAGACGCTCTCACGTAGGAAGAGAGCGAGCTGTACCTTAACCGTGTGGTCGTAGGCGAACGGGCCCACCTTCTCCACGGCCTCCCATCGGCCGAGCAGTTGGCTCACGCCCTGTTGCGTGTCGATGCCCGCGTAGGTGTGCAACG
>CDFA01024371.1:0-11862 GCA_000826305.1 Acanthamoeba healyi | reverse complement strand
GAGTGGAAGGACGGCCTCAAGCACGGCAGAGGCGTCAAGGTCTGGGCCAACGGCGACCGCTACGAGGGTACGTCTCCTCTTTGCTCTCTCCCTCTCTCTCTCTCTCGCTCTCGCTCTCTGCGAAGAGCTGTCTCTGCCTTCGTGGTGAGGCCTCGAGAGAGGTAACTAGAAGACACCACCTGACCTTCGTGCTTTCATGGCGGCAGGTGAGTGGCGAGAGGGAACCCAGCACGGCAAGGGAGTGTACACATGGGCCAACGGCGATCGGTACGAGGGCGGCTGGAAGGACGGCAACCTGCACGGCCACGGAAGCAAGGTACCCTACACTCGCTTGGACGCCCGGTCCGTTATTCACGTGCCGTGTACTAAGTGCATG
The DNA here is from genome assembly GCA_000826305.1 of Acanthamoeba healyi. NCBI lineage: Eukaryota > Discosea > Longamoebia > Acanthamoebidae > Acanthamoeba > Acanthamoeba healyi. The sequence continues at coordinate 11,486 of CDFA01024371.1, read as the reverse complement.
CACCCTCTCTTCTCTACCTTTGCTCCTTGGCGTCCTCTCCTCGTTCGTGTGTGTCCTCGCTGCAGGCGTGGTGGAACGACAACCGGTACGAGGGCGAGTGGAAGGATGACGTGAAACACGGCTACGGCGTCAAGACGTGGGCCAACGGTGATCGCTACGAGGGCGAGTGGCGCGACGGCACCAAACACGGTACCATTTTTACCTTGTGTTTTGTTTATTCTTGAGTGCCTATCCTGTTCGCTTGCTCGTTGGTGCGATTGATGGTTGTGTGTGTGGTCTTACCAGGCAAGGGGACGTACACGTGGGCGAACGGAGACCGGTACGTCGGGGAATGGTTCGAAGACAAGAAGCACGGAAAGGGCGTCTTCCACTTCGCCAACGGCCGACGAAAAGAAGGCATCTGGGAAAACGACCTCAAACACGTACCCTCGCCTCCTCTCCTTCTCTTTGAGGGCTGGGGGCGAACAACGATGGTTAGCGCCCAAGGACACGAGCTAACTCCACATGGGGTTGGTTGCTCTCTCGATCTCTTTTTCAGGGCGTGTTCACGTTCATCGACGATCGTTCCAAGGTGTTCCTCCAGGTGTACGAAGAGGGCAAGCTCATGTCTTCGACTCTCAAGCAGGAGCAATCGCCCACCTTCACTTTCGCCCACTTTGTATCAACATCGCAACACTGGTAAGCTCTCACGTTCCCTCACTCACCAAGGCCAGAACTCAGTCTGACCACCTGGTGTGTGCGTGTACAGGTTCTCTGTATTTGAAGAGAACCTCAAGCAGCTCGACGCGAAGAGGCTCGAGGTCGAGCAGCTGCGCGCACAATACGAGAACCGTAACAACATCGAGCAGGAGCTAAAGGCCAAGATCAGAGAGCTACAGACCAAGGTGCAGCTGGTGCAGGACGAGAATGCTCGTCTCATCGGCGGTGGTTCTGAGCGCTGCACGCTTGGGGTACGTACCGCGGTCTGTCAGTTTGTTCCTCGTCGGCCCCGGTCCAGCTAACGTTTCATTCCTCCCCTTCACAATCATTCTCTTGTGGAACAGGAGTTGCAAGTGCTAGAGCGCACGCTTGAGCGCTCACGAGCTCTCGTCTCCACGCGCATCTCCATCATGAACTCGCGAGTGGCCCTCGCCGAGAAGTCGCGCTGCTTGCACTGCGCAGAGCAAAGCAAAGAGGTACCTACTCATTCTCTCTGTGTGTGTGTGCTAGAACTCCACCCTCTACGGCCTTTCGTGTCCCACCACTAGCTGATGACCGTTGTGTATGCGTGGGCATTCAGGTCGTGTTCGTTCCATGCGGTCATCGCTCCCTCTGCCAAGCCTGCGCGACTCCGGTGTTGCTGTGCCCCGTGTGCGACGCGGCGATCACCTCCAAGGTGGTCTCCTACGACACTTGAAGGCTGAGCTCGTGATGCGAGGCTCACCCCTCCTTACTCCTCATACTTGAGTCTTTGTCCTTGTTTCCTCTTGTTTCAAGAACTTGTGTGTACATACGCTAGGCCGCACCCCACACCACAACAATTGCGATTGGCCCTTGCACTATCCTCGCTGTTGCCATTGGCTCGTGACGAGAGCACAACCCCGACGTTGCTGAGGACCTCAGGAGGGTGCTCAATGAAGGTGCCACACACGCGCGCTAGGGCCGCTTGAAGAGGCCAAGAGATGATGGTGCGGGTCACGCCGCTGCGACTGGTGATGGGCGGGACGGCCGTGCTCATCATATTGAATTACTTCATCTTCTACAACGAGCTCGATGGCCACGCCGCGGTGATGGGCCGAGAGGGAGCGGACGGTCTCAGGCGCCTCGCCGTGGAGCAGGACATGCTCCGCATGCGCGTCGCGATGGACCGCCTAGAGATGGAGCTCGCGCGGAAAGACCGGCGCATCCGCGAATTGGAACTGCTGCAAGGGGGCGGGCCTGGCGGCCTCTCCCCCTCCACCTCCTCTTCCTCCTCATCGAGAGCGCCGACGCAACGACCGAAGCAGGTCCTCCACGTCGGGAGGGAGTGGGGGGATCGCGAGGTGAGGAAAATGCGCTACTGGGATGGCACCGAGATCTACGTGCACCGGACCACCTACGAGGGCTCGATGGCCAACCCCCAGGAGCGCAGCGTCGATTGGTGGGACTCAGTCGAAGGCGGGCTCTGGGAGCGGGACACCTTCGTCGTCTACAAGACTTTCCTCAATGCGAACAGTTCGCTCATCGATTTCGGCGCCTGGATCGGCCCCACCGTCCTCTACGGCGCCTCCCTCGTACGCCTTCTCTTCCCTTCCCTTGATTGCATGCAAACCCCCCCTCCCACGTCTCTCATCTCATGTGTTGCGATTGCATCTGTGTAGACGCCCAAATTCAATTTTTTTTTGATTTCGATTCGATTTAATTTAATATTGTTCTAATCTGTGCACTTGTGAGCTCAGGCCAAGCACGCTTACGCGCTCGAGCCGGATCCATACGCGTTCGACGAGCTGCGAGCCAACCTAGCGCTCAACCCTCGCCTGCAGGAGCGCACCTGGATCGAGTGGAAGTGCATCTCCGACCGGCCCGGCGTGTTCACGATGAGCGGCGGCGGCGGTGACAGCATGGCCTCCCTGCAGGTCAAGAGTGACAAGAGCTGGAAGGTACATCCCTTGATCTCTCTCTCTCTCTCTCTTGTCCCGTCGATCTGATCTGTGTGTCTGGCTGTCTCTCTCTCTCTCTCTCTCTTGTGATCGCAGGTCGACTGTGTGACGCTGCCGCAGTTCATCGAGGAGCACCAAATCGAGAACCTTGACCTCATCAAGATGGACACCGAGGGCGTTGAGTATCTCATCCTTCCGTCGTTCAAGCCCTGGCTCCTACAGCGAAAGGTGCGCCACCACCATCGCACCGCACTGCATTCACACCGACTCTCCACGCGCACCTGCTACACCCCTCGCCAATGTCTGACTCCTTTCTCTCTCTCTCTCTCTGTCGCTGATGGCGGCTGCATCTGCACAGGTCAAGCCAACGCTGTGGCTGAGCGTGCACAAGTGGGCCTACGACCCGGCTGGCCTGGAGGCCCTGATGGACGTTCTGCGCCTGTACAAGCGAGTCTACGCAGACTTTAGCAAGCCGCTCGACCTCGACACCTACGAGCTCTGCTACTTTTGCACCCTTCTGGCGACCGACCTCGACGTAGAGATCTACAACGATGAGAGCGAAGACCTTGATACCATCTTCCATCGACGGCAATAGCAAGAGGGCTCTCTCCTGACCATTGGGCTGGGGTGGCGGTGCACTCGGCAACCGAATGAGGTCTCCACCCAGCTTTCGCCCCCACCCATCACAACATGCTGTTCTCGCCACGCGCGATGGGTTGGCTTCCCTGGCAGAAAGCCTTGGGATGTTGGTGATGAAGATCGTGCTGTTTGTGTGCTCCACAGCGCACAGACAGACCTCGACCGCTGCTGTGGCCTCTGAGGAACTGCTCTGGCCGTACCTTTGCCGAGCCTAACGCGCCGTAATCTACAGCCACCCTCTGGTCACGCCAGCCCCACGAAGAGCAGCAGTGGCTACCGCACAAAAGGAGCCGAAGTGACCTGGCGGTACGCTAGCGTTTTGGATCAGAGAAAAGAAATGAAGTTAAAGGAAAAGAAAGAAGAAAATAGAACACGATCGCCAGAGACAACTCTCGGCTCGCGAGAAGCAGGATGTTGGGACTCTTGTCGAAGCTCGTCTCGTCGCCGGCCAAGGCCAGCCACGAGGCCGTGGGTGCTGAGGGCGAGGACTTCTAGTGCGTGCTCCCCCCGCCCCTTTATGTGCTGCTTGCGCGTGCAAGGCCTGAATCTCCACGCATTGCGCGTGCATTTCATTTCCATCTAATCTCAGCTCATCTTACGATGTGCCCTGTCCTCGTTCGTGACAGCTTTGAAGGGTTACTGCCTCTCCTGCAACGCGACTGCCTCCGCATCGTGGTACGTCATATTCCTCACCTCTTCCTGTGTCCGTCCTTGTGGTGTCTGACGCGAGCGCGCGGCACGACACAACGTGTGTGGCACGTGAACAGTTCTATCAAGAGCGTGCGGGCCAGGGGAGCGCCGAGTTGCTCTTTGACTCTCATGCCTCGCGAGCTCGTGACAGCAGGCCGGCGGAGAAGGACAAGAGCAAGGACATCACCGGCGCAAAGTCCCCCGATGTCGCGCCCTCTCCGCTCAAGGTCCGTGTGCCTGCCTGCAGGCGTCTGCGCTTGGGTGTTAGTCGCTTTGTTCAGTTTAGCGCAGACACGGTGCACAGTGACTCACGTGACAGCTGTCTCCCTCGTTACGTGGTTGCGCGCCGTCTGCTGCACGCGCGCAATGCACGCACACACAGAAACTGCCGCCGTCGCTGGGCGAGATGATGTTCGGCACGATGCCCATGTCGCTCGAGGGTCGAAGCAGCAAGATGCATTTCCTGCCGTCGCTCGACCTCGTCTTGATCACACGGCTGGTCACGCTTCGACTTCGACAGGGCTTCAAGGTCACGTTCGCCGTCGGGGTTCTGTTTGATGTACGCGTGTGCCCCACACATAACTGTCCCGCCACTTGCTTGCTGGCGATCGTCGATTGCCGCCACCACGCCATGCGCTCAATGCTAACTGCCAATGTGCGTGCGTGTTGTGGTGCGTGCGTGCGTTTTCAGATCAAGTTTCGGGACTTCTTGTTGTGGCACTTTGGGAGCGGCGTGGAACGGGAGGTGGACCACCTCCTCCGCCACTTCCTGCGTACCGTGCTGTCGCCTGAATGTCCCACTTCACTCGAGGTCCGCGCACGCCACACACCAAGCACGCGCGCATAGGCCTGTCAAAGCTCACACTCTGCGCTCTGCACCTTCTGCACTCCAACAGGCTTTTCAAACGGAGCCCAATCTGGTGCGAGCAGTTGACCATTTCCACACGGCCTTCAACAGACTCGTCTCTGCTCCTCGCTTGGACGTACGGCTCTCCTCTGCTTCACTCGTACGGGTGGTGTGAGCGGTTGTGATCGTGCGTGATTGCTCACATCTGCTGCTGCTGCTGCACCATTCGGCACCTGTGGACGCAGCGAGTGCTGTGGGTCGACATTTTTGCGGGCGGCGTCATCGAAGAGCGACGAGGGGCCGCGTCTGACTTCCTCCGAACGCTTGAGGCCATGCGCGCCCGATGGGACAGCCCTCGCAGCGGCTACTTCCTCTCCACCCTTGTCACATCTCTCCTCGCTACCGACCTCTCGTGGACTCTCTCCTTTCCCCGCGCCTGCACAGCTTCGTCAACCTCCACTTCCTGTTCATCCTCATCGTCATCGGCGTTTCCATCTGCGCAAGCGGCTGCTCTTCCCTCCTCACGCACGATCCTCACCGGCCTCGGTCCCTCACATCTGCGGCCACTCCTCTCGCTGCTATCCTACTTCATTCGACCACGCGGGCCCATGCTGCCGAGCACAGCGCCGCTCAAGAGTCTCCTCTCGGGCTACGAGGCCGCCCAAAGCGAGCCGAGCGAGGGCAGAGGCGAAGAAGACCGAACGACGACACGAGAGTACTACACTCCTTGAGACACCAAACACGCACACGCACAGCGTACTCGGCGTTGTCCACGCACTAACTGGCATGCGCTCTCCTCGTTAGTGAGCGAAGGGACAGCTGCGGATCGTTGGAAGAGGCGTTGGTGGCGCATCTGAGCATGCTATCGCTTCAGCCCCGCGATGATCGAGCTCAGCATCCTCAGCTCGAGGAGGAGGGCTCGCCTTCCCGCAATCTCATGAGCTCTATCCTCCGATCGCGCTGCACGCTCTCTCAAACTCTCTTCGCCTCTCACCTTCCCTACTACGCCGACCACTTTGGTGCGTCCCTCACTCCTCACTCCACACTCGCTCGATTGATGGTTGGTTGGCTGTGTAGATCAGCTCGGTCTAACGCTCGCTCTGTTGTCAGTGCTGATGGCCATGGGCAAGGTGGACTCAGAGGCCGATTTCACTCAGCGCGTCCAGCACGACCTCAAGGCGCGGACGGCCCAGGCCGGTCAGGCCTACTGCCTGCTGGCTGACGTGGCCAACCTCCGATGTCAGGTCTTCTGCTGCGGCGGTGCCGGAGACAACAATGCCTCTTCGTCGGGCGGCAGCAGTGCCACTGGTGGTACGGTGGTGACGCTGGGCGGTCGCACGGCTTGCTCCGACTTTGTTCGCGAGAGCTTAGTCGCCACCGAGGGCCTGTGGAAAGCTGGCCTGCCGCCCGAGGGCTGTGTTCAGTACCTTGAAGACCGGTACGAGTCTAGCTGCGCCTTTCTGTTCGTTACCAAACTGACACTCACCATTGCTTACGTGTTGCGCGTTGCGTGCTGCGTGCGCTCACACGCGATGTCTGACAGACTTCAACAGTTGCTGGAGCTTAGCCGCATGCTGGGCGAATACCTCGGGACGCTACCGGCGCCGCAGACGGGCATGGCGGCCACGACGCTTGCCGACGCCGCAAGCCGACTCGGGCTGACGCTCCCCGATGCCAACCTCCTGCTGCCGCTCACTCTCGTCACCGCCCCCAACACACCGATGCACTCCTTCCCACTCGCCGCTGACGGCATCAGCCTACCGCTCACGCACCACCCGCGCTCGTCTTGAGCCCAACGCAACCTGACAAGCCGAACATACACACATACTTCATTTGCTCTGTGTGCTTGACCTCTCTCAGAGCTGGGACTTGACGTCCTCGAGGGTGAGTTCGCCGCGGAGCGAGTCGAGCATGAGCTGCCGCACGGTCTCCCGCGGATAGCCCTTTCCCAGCAGGTACGCCAGCTTCGTCACCGCCGCCTCTGCGCGGGTGCATGGCGTGAGTGATTGCGCGCGTCGAGCGGGCACTGAAGGCACACGTACCTGTTGTCATGTCGCAGCCGATGATGGCTCCGCTGGTGCCCAAGCTCGTTTCGTAGTCGGCTTGTCGGACGCGCCCTATGCATGTGGGAGTGGGAGACCCGTCGCGTCAGTGTCGCGATAGCAACATGATTGAAAGTGGGGTGCGTGTCGTACCCTTGTAGCACTGGGACGTGATGATGACGACCACGCCCCGCTGGATGGCGCTCTGAAGCGCGTTGATGAGGTCTCGCTTCCTCGATGGCGCGTTGCCTGCGTCGAAGATGCGCTGTCACTATCACAGCACCGCAGCAAACCGTGTGCAAGCGTTGTGCGTGTGCGTGAGTCTGAGGAAAAGGAGCGTACCAGAGCCATAGCTCTTGACGATCAGGCCCTCGAGCGGTGGCAGCAACAAGTTCTCTACAGCCTGGCGTGGGTGTGTGTGGCGTGAGTGGTGTCAGCGTTATCCTGAGGCGTCGAGTTGAGATGATCTCCTCCGATCCGAGCATCGTGATTGCGGATCGGAGCCGGACCTTGACATCGAAGCCAGGCACCAGATGCAGGACGGCGATACGTGTGTTGAAGTTCTTCCACACCCTGAACCTGCCTGCATGAGACGGCGAGATAAGAGACGTGTACGTGAGGTTCGAGAGCAGGAGAGACTGTGACAGAGTCGCGGTGGGGAGAGAGGATGTACCCTTGGGCTGGCTGGCCACGAATCGATAGTCGATCTGGATGTCCACGCCCAGCACGCCCAGCGGCGGGTAGTTGGGCGACTCGAAGGCGGCCACGCCTTCACATGTACACGCACGCACGATGCCATCGTCAAGTCTTAGTTGGCCTCTTATCAGGACGCACGACGCGACACACGACGGTGGTCGTACCCCAGTTGTCGGCCTTAGAGGAACGGTTGCCCCTGAGGATCTTGTTGTTGAAGAAGATGACCACCTCCGGCATGTCCACCTCCTTCGCGATGATCATCGACGCTATCAGGTTCCTGGTATCACCACACCAACCAAGTGTAGCACGTGAGCAGCCTGTACAACGGCAGAGTACGCGGAGGAGGAGGATGAGGGACGAACCTGCGCGCGTCAGTGATGGAGTTCTCGAGCGGGATCTGAGAGCCGGTGAGGACGACGATCTTGCCCAGGTTCTCCAGCATGAACGACAGCGCCGACGCCGTGTACTGGAGGGATGCACCAGCATGCACACGACAGAGGGATGATCACGTTGGTGGTGAGCGAGTGTCCAGCTAACTTGGCCTGGATGCTCGAACAAGTGCCAGCTCAGAGGATGACGAATCAGGCGTTGACGTACGGACATGGTGTCGGTGCCGTGGATGATGAGGAAGCCCTGGTAGTCCCAATAGTGCTGCTCGATCACCGTGGCGATCGCCACCCAGTCTTCAACAAGAAACCGCACCGACACGACACAGCGCGACGCGCGTTAGCGGTTTGGAGTCGTGTGCATGCGCACGTCTGTGCGTGTGCTGCGTGTGCTGTGGGCGTACCGGAGGGCTCCATGTCGGAGGAGTCGATAGGCGGGTCGAAGTTGATGATGTCGTATGTCGGCACGCGCGGGTCCCTCAACGCCTCAATCGATGCCTGTAAATAATTTTTATATTAAAAAAAATTAAAATGAAAACAATATAAATTAATTAAATTGTGGTAGAGGACGACTACGCACGAGCTGCGAGTTGAGGTAGCCCCTGACGGGCCGCAGAGACCCGGAGTCGTCCTTCCTCATGCCCAACGTGCCGCCCGTGTAGATGATGAGGATGTCCGGCTTTCTCCGGTGAGCCTCCAGCACCAGCTCCGCCGCCGGCACCTTGTGCAGGCCTGCGTCGGTCGGAACTCCTGCATCCTGCGTCGACGTTGTGCGACCACTCCCGTCTCCTCCATCCACAGGCCCTTGCATCTTTCTCTCTCGCAGAGAAAAATTGCGCTGCAAATACATAAATAAAATTTAAATAACTTGAATTCCAGGATAAAGTTTGTTTTTTAATGTTGGTATGTGGTTGGTATGTACACTCTTCTCGGCCTTGCGTGTTTGTGTGTTTGGTTTGCTAGTAGGCGTCAAGGAGGACAGGATCGATGTCGTCCTCGTCCTCGCACTGAAGGAGGTGGTGATCAGCCTTGGGCGCGATGACGCTCAAGTTGGCCAGGTCGCCGGTCATGTCGTGAAACTCGACCGGAGCGACCTTGGCGCCGATCGGCGCAAAGGGGTCCTCCTCGTTGTCGTCGTTCTCTTCAATGTCGAGCATCAAGCTAACGTCGGCATGCTGGACGGCGGCGTCGTCGTTTCCGTATCGCGCGGCGAGCTGGGCGGTGAGGTTGAGCGCAGCAGGCGCATCAGCAGTGCGCTGGGCCGCACCAGCGGGACGCAGTGTGCGCCTGGTCACGGTCGAGGGCGCCTTCGAAGTTGTCACCGTCGTTGACATCACGCTGCCGTTGAGGTCGTTGGTGTTGTTCTCCTTGTCGACGCGCACGCGCTGGGCGTCCTTGAGGTTGGTGGGCCTTCGTGCAGACTTGATCGCCGACCGCTCGAGAGCCGAGGCATCCCTGTCCCTGATGACCGACTTGTCTCCCGAGGAGGACCTGACCGAGAGCCGCAGGTTCTCCCTCTTCAGGGCGCCGATGGTTTTCTCGAGGTCGGTCACCTTGGTGAGCAGTGAGACGTTCTTGGAGCGCAGCTCGTGCACCTCGGCCAGCACGATCTCGTGACGCTTGATCTTCTGCTTGGGGTTTGTGCTGCACGACGCCACACACGAACAAGAAGACGAAGGTGATGGATGATTAGCAACCTGTCGATGGAGACGATCTCGCAGTGAGTGCGGGGAGGGACTGCGTACTTGCCAACGAGGCGAGCGTTCTCTTCGCGGATCTTCTTGAGCTCCTTCTCCATCTCGGCGTTGACCGCCTTGAGCTGCTTGATCTCGAATGTGGGGTTGTAGGCTCCCGACTTGATCTCTTCGTCCCGCTTCTGTCGCCGCTCGGCCTTAGCTCGCTCGGCCTGTCGTCGCTCGTTCCGCTCCTCGGCAAGCTCCTGCTTGACCTGATGCAGCTGGTTCTCGAGGAAGGTGTTCCTGGCCGTGTAGGTATTGAGCGTCATCTCTGTCTCGGAGCAGCGCGTGACCTCCTTGGCCTTGGCATTCTCTTCGAGCATGTCGAGCTCGCCCTTATAGATCTCAATCTGCTCATGGGCGGCCTTGAGCTCGTTGGCCAGGCGTTTGTTGGACTGCTCGAGATTGCCCCACTCCTTCTTCATGATCGTCAGCACGTTGCGATCCTTCTCACGCTTGCTCTCCGCCTCGACGCGCAGCAACTGCTCCTGCGCGATGATTGCCTCCAGCGTCTGCTTCTGGGCCTTCATGCCGTCGACTTCGCTTCGCACGGTCTTGACAGCGTCGGTGAGGAGCTGTTCGCGGGCCTTGGCGTCCTGGACGGTCTTCTCCTTCAGCCTGAGGACTTCCTCGAGCTGCACCTGCGTCCACTTGTGCTCCTCCTCGAGGCGCGCGTTGACTGACTCGAGGCGAGTGACGTGTCGTTGCTTCTCCTCGCTTTCAACCTCGAGACGGGCCTTCATGCCGATGACCTGGCGCAGTTCGTCCTCCTTGTTCTTGAGTTCCTGCTCGAGGGCGTGCTTGGCGTTCTCGATGCTCCGCAGCTCGCTCTCCTTGTGCTCGAGCGCGGCGTCGTAGGCAGACTTGGTCTCCTGAAGTTCGTGCTGGCTGCGAGTGCGCTCATCAGCGGCCTGCTGGCGTAGGTGCTTCAGCTCAGTGTCCTTGGCGGCACGCTCTGCCTCGGTGTCCTTGAGCCTGTGCTGCACCTCAGCCAGTTGAGCCGCCATCGCGTCGAGCCGCCCGGCGAGCTCGCGGCCCTGAAGTTGGGCATCGGCGCGCTCTTTCTCCACCTGAGCCTTCTCGACTTCGAGATCAGCCTTGGCCTGCGAGAGTGCGCTGAGGTCGGCCCGCGTCTTCTCCAGGTCCTCCTCGAGCTCCTCGCGAACCTGGCTGAGCTCTTCGAATCGGGCCTGGGTTTCGGTGCGTAGGTGCTCCAGCTCGGTCTCCTTGGCGGCGCGCTCTGCCTCAGTCTCCTTGAGCATGTGCTGCACCTCAGCCAGCTGGGCCTCCATCGCGTCGAGCCGCTCGGCGAGCTCGCGGCCCTGTAGTAGAGCATCGGCGCACTCCTTCTCTGCCTGTGTCTTCTCGAGTTCGAGATCAGCCTTGGCCTGTGAGAGTGCGCTGAGGTCGGTCTGCGTCCTCTCCAAGTCCTTCTCGAGTTCCTCGCGAATCTGGTTGAGCTCTTCGAATCGAGCCTGAGTTTCGGTGCGCAGGTGCTTCAGCTCAGTCTCCTTGGTGGCGCGCTCTGCCTGCACCTCAGCTAGCTGGACCTCCATCGCGTCGAGCCGCTCGGCGAGCTCGCGGCCCTGCAGTTGAGCATCGGCGCGCTCTTTCTCCACCTGAGCCTTCTCGACTTCGAGATCAGCCTTGACCTGTGAGAGTGCGCTGAGGTCGGCCTGAGTCCTCTCCAGGTCCTTCTCGAGCTCCTCGCGAACCTGGCCGAGCTCTTCGAATCGGGCCTGGGTTTCAGTGCGCAGGTGCTTCAACTCGGTGTCCTTCGCGGCACGCTCTGCCTCGGTGTCCTTGAGCCTGTGCTGCACCTCGGCCAGCTG
>CDFA01024370.1:0-10798 GCA_000826305.1 Acanthamoeba healyi | reverse complement strand
CGGCTTCGAGCAGAGGTACGCGTAGGCCGCGGCTAGTCGCCCCTCTCAATCAAACCAAGACCCTCATCGCCATCTTTAGCTTCGATCTCTCTAAGCCTAGCCTTACGTACAGAACCTGGTGGAGAGGGAGAAGCTCGAGGCTCACACGAAGACGCTCGAGAAGCTCAACGCTCTGCTCAAGACGCACGAGGACAAGACCGCTCAGCTCACTAAGGACAAGGCTGCGTTGCTCTCTGAGAAGGCGTCGCTGGAGAAGGAGGCCAAGGACGTGACGAGCAAGATGGCTCTGCTCGAGAAGGAGAGGGCTGATGACCTCAGACAGCTCGAGACTCGCGACGCAAAGATCAACGACATGAAGCAGCTCATCGAGAAGACCACTCGCCTGCAGCAGTTGTCGCAGAAGAAGGCCGAGCAAGCTGAAGCCAACCTCGGAGAGGCCAAAGCCGAGCTCGAGGCTCTGAAGAGACAGCTGCGAGCAGCCGCCGACCAGGTCGAGGCCAGCCAAGCAGCCGCCGCTGCTGAGAGGGAGAGGAGCGAGCTCGAGCTGAAGGCAATGGCCGCCGCCGCCAAGCAGGAGAAGGCGCAGAAGGAGGAGGAGCTGCGCGCTCTTCAAGCCGAGAAGGACCGAGTCGAGGATGCCAAGAGGGCGAAGGAGGACGAACTGGCCAAGGTTCTGGAGACTCACCGTGCGTTGGGCCAGGAGAAGACGGGCCAGGAGAGACGGCTAGCGGAGATGGCCGAGGAGAATGAGCGGCTCGTCGGGCAGAGGAAGGAGAAGGAGGCAGAACTGGCCAGAACGATCCTGGCCAAGAGCGCTATCAAGAAGGAACTGGAGGCGCTGGAGCAGGAGCTCGAGCAACTGTCGGAGGCCAAGAAGACCCTAGAGGTCGAAAAGGATCAGCTAAAGGCCGAGCTGTCCACCACCCTTCGACAGAACACCCTTCTCGATGAGGAGAAGCGAGAGATGTCGAGTGCCCTCGACGCTCTGGCGCTCGAGAAGGAGCGCCTTGAGGAGGCCGTAACGCACAAGGAGAGCGAACTCGCCGCTGTTGCTCGCGCTCATGAAGCTCTCGCTGCGCAGAAGGAAGCCACCGAGAACGAGCTCGAAGCGACGACGGCTCAAAAGGACGCCCTCGCTGATCATCTCAACCGAGCCGAGGCCGAGCTTGCGCAACTTCACAAGGAGAAAAGCGAGATCGAAGAGGCGAAGCGTGAGCTGGAGGCCGAACTCCAGCGTGTCGCCGAGCTCAACCAATCGCTCGACACCGCCAGAGAGACCGCCACAGTCGAGCTGGCCAGAGTCAACAGTGAGCGGGATCAGCTGGCCCGCGAGTTGGTTGACCGAGCGAGAGAGATCGAGGAACACAAGTCGCTCATCGCCGAGGAGAGGCAGGCCAGCGCCGAGCGCATCAGCCAGCTGGCCCGCCAGTTCGAGGACGAGAGTGCGATGCGGTCGTGCGCCGAATCGGAGCTCGATGCGATGACGCACAGGTGGAGCAACGAAGAGGAGCTGCGAAAGGCGAAGGAGGCCGAACTCGATCAGATGAGCGCGACGAAGAATCAGATCGAGCGCGAGAAGGCCGAGGAAGAGGCGAAGCTGGCGGAACTGCGCGATCTTTACGCCTCGCTCGATGAGGCGAAGCAAGCTAAGGAAGCCGAACTGAGTGCGATGGCCGAAAGCAAGCGCCAGATCGAGGAGGAGAAGCGAGCGAAGGAGGTCGAGCTGGAGCAGCTCACCGCCGTCAAGGAGCGGATCGAGCTCGAGAAGGCAAACAAGAAGGCCAAGCTCGTCAATCTGCGTGAGCTCTACGCCGCTCTCAACGAAGCGAAGCAGGCGAAGCAGAACGAGCTGGACGTGATGACGGAAAGCAAGCGCCAAGTCGAGGAGGAGAAGAGCGCGAAGGAGGCAGAGCTGTCCGAGACCATCAGGCTGAAGCAGCTCGTCGAGACCGAGAAGGCCGACGCTGAGGCCAAGCTCGAGGCGATCATCGAAGCCAAGCGATTGGTTGAGGCCGATCGGGACGCGACGCAGGCCAGGCTCAGCCAAGTCCAGGATGAGCGCGACAGACTCGAGGAAGAGCGCGACGATCTAGAGAAGCTCCTCGAAGAGGCCCAGCTACAGCGAGAGCGCATTGAGGGCGAAAAGGATCAAAAGGTGCAGGAGCTTCTCGAGACTGTGCAGGCTAAGCAGCTGCTCGAAGCCGACAAGCAGCGACTCGAGTGCGCTCTGGCCACACTGCAGCTCGAGAAGGCCAAGGTCGACGACATTCTCGCCGTCGTGGAGAAGGAGCTCGCCGAGGTGATCCTTCTGAAGGGCACCGTCGAGCTTCAGAGGGATGCCATCGCGGCCGAACTCGAGGAGACCACGGCCCGATTGACCGCTGTTATCGCCCAGAAGCTCGAGGAGTACAGCGCGATGACAGCCGAGCGGGACGCCGAGCGAGAGCTACGTGAGCAGCGCGAATCAGAGCTCGCCGAAATGACCAACATGCACGGCGCTGAGGTTGAGCTGCGCACCGAAACCCAGGCCCGAGTCCAAGAGCTCAACCAGGTTCGCGAGGAGCTCGAGAAGGACCTGGAGAGGACGATGACCGACCTCAGCGCACTCGCACAGGCCAAGGCCGATCTTGAACTCGGGAAGGCTCAGGCGGAGAAGGATTGCACCGATGCCCAACTGCAGGGCCGCGAGCTCGCCGAGCGACTCGACGCGATGGAGGCTCAGCTGGCCGAGGTGCAGCACAGGCTCAAGGAAACCGAGACAGAGCGCGCCGCTAAGGAGACCGAGCTGGAGCACCTACGCACCGAAACCCAGGCTCGATTCGAAGAGCTCAACCAGGTTCGCGAGGAACTCGAGGAGGACCTGGACAAGACGCGGGCCGACCTCAGCGCACTCTCACAGGCCAAGGCTGATCTCGAAGTCGAGAAGGCTCAGGTGGAGAAGGAGTGCGCCGATGCTCAACTGCAGGGCCGCGAGCTCGCCGAGCGACTCGACGCGATGGAGGCCCAGCTGGCCGAGGTGCAGCACAGGCTCAAGGACACCGAGGCAGAGCGTGCCGCGAAGGACACCGAGTTGAAGCACCTGCGCACTGAAACCCAGGCCCGATTCGAAGAGCTCGGCCAGGTTCGCGAGGAGCTCGAGAAGGACCTGGAGAGGACTCAGGCCGACCTCAGCGCACTCTCACAGGTCAAGGCTGATCTCGAAGTCGAGAAGGCTCAGGTGGAGAAAGAGCGCGCCGATGCTCAACTGCAGGGCCGCGAGCTCGCCGAGCGGCTCGACGCGATGGAGGTCCAGCTAGCTGAGGTGCAGGCAGAGCGCGCCACCAAGGAGACTGAGCTGAAGCACCTGCGCACCGAAACTCAGGCTCGATTCGAAGAGCTCAACCAGATTCGCGAGGAACTCGAGAAGGACTTGGAGAGGACGCAGACCGACCTCAGCGCACTCTCACAGGCCAAGGCTGATCTCGAACTCGAGAAGACACAGGCAGAGAAGGAGTGCGCCGATGCTCTACTACAGGGCCGCGAGCTCGCCGAGCGGCTCGACGCGATGGAGGCCCAGCTGGCTGAGGTGCAGCACATGCTCAAGGAGACTGAGGCAGAGCGCGCCGCCAAGGAGACCGAGCTGGAGCACCTACGCACCGAAACCCAGGCCCGATTCGAAGAGCTCAGCCAGGTTCGCGAGGAGCTCGAGGAGGACCTGGAGAAGACGCGGGCCGACCTCAGCGCACTCTCGCAGGCCAAGGCTGATCTCGAAGTCGAGAAGGCTCAGGTGGAGAAAGAGCGCGCCGATGCCCAACTTCAGGGCCGCGAGCTCGCCGGGCGGCTCGACGCGATGGCGGCTCAACTGGCTGAGGTGCAGCACAGGCTCAAGGACACCGAGGCAGAGCGTGCCGCCAAGGACACTGAGCTGAAGCACCTACGCCAGCAGGCCGCTGATGAGCGCACTCGCAGCCAGCACGAACTTCAGGAGACCAAGTCTGCCTACGACGCCGCGCTCGAGCACAAGGAGAGCGAGCTGCGGAGCATCGAGAACGCCAAGCACGCCCTCGAGCAGGAACTCAAGAACAAGGAGGACGAACTGCGCCAGGTCATCGGCATGAAGGCCCGTCTCGAGGTTGAAAGCGAGGAGAAGCAACGACACGTCACTCGCCTCGAGTCAGTCAACGCGCGCCTCGAGGAGGAGCACAAGTGGACGCAGGTGCAGCTCGAGGAAGTCCTCAGGCTGAAGGAGAAGACCGTCCAGGACGCCAAGGCCCGCGAACAGCTCCTCACCGACGCTGTCAAGACCGTGCGAAGCGAAGTCGACGGCATGAAGGCCCAGAAGCAGACGCTGGAGGCAATCATCGCGCAGGAGCAGTTGCTGCGCGTCGAGGCGGAGAGCAAGCGTGAGAAGGATCGCAACGTGCTGACGATCATGAAGAAGGAGTGGGGCAATCTCGAGCAGTCCAACAAACGCCTGGCCAACGAGCTCAAGGCCGCCCATGAGCAGATTGAGATCTATAAGGGCGAGCTCGACATGCTCGAAGAGAATGCCAAGGCCAAGGAGGTCACGCGCTGCTCCGAGACAGAGATGACGCTCAATACCTACACGGCCAGGAACACCTTCCTCGAGAACCAGCTGCATCAGGTCAAGCAGGAGCTTGCCGAGGAGCGGAACGAGCGACGACAGGCCGAGCGAGCTAAGGCCGAGCGGCGACAGAAGCGGGACGAAGAGATCAAGTCGGGAGCCTACAACCCCACATTCGAGATCAAGCAGCTCAAGGCGGTCAACGCCGAGATGGAGAAGGAGCTCAAGAAGATCCGCGAAGAGAACGCTCGCCTCGTTGGCAAGTACGCAGTCCCTCCCCGCACTCACTGCGAGATCGTCTCCATCGACAGGTTGCTAATCATCCATCACCTTCGTCTTCTTGTTCGTGTGTGGCGTCGTGCAGCACAAACCCCAAGCAGAAGATCAAGCGTCACGAGATCGTGCTGGCCGAGGTGCACGAGCTGCGCTCCAAGAACGTCTCACTGCTCACCAAGGTGACCGACCTCGAGAAAACCATCGGCGCCCTGAAGAGGGAGAACCTGCGGCTCTCGGTCAGGTCCTCCTCGGGAGACAAGTCGGTCATCAGGGACAGGGATGCCTCGGCTCTCGAGCGGTCGGCGATCAAGTCTGCACGAAGGCCCACCAACCTCAAGGACGCCCAGCGCGTGCGCGTCGACAAGGAGAACAACACCAACGACCTCAACGGCAGCGTGATGTCAACGACGGTGACAACTTCGAAGGCGCCCTCGACCGTGACCAGGCGCACACTGCGTCCCGCTGGTGCGGCCCAGCGCACTGCTGATGCGCCTGCTGCGCTCAACCTCACCGCCCAGCTCGCCGCGCGATACGGAAACGACGACGCCGCCGTCCAGCATGCCGACGTTAGCTTGATGCTCGACATTGAAGAGAACGACGACAACGAGGAGGACCCCTTTGCGCCGATCGGCGCCAAGGTCGCTCCGGTCGAGTTTCACGACATGACCGGCGACCTGGCCAACTTGAGCGTCATCGCGCCCAAGGCTGATCACCACCTCCTTCAGTGCGAGGACGAGGACGACATCGATCCTGTCCTCCTTGACGCCTACTAGCAAACCAAACACACAAACACGCAAGGCCGAGAAGAGTGTACATACCAACCACATACCAACATTAAAAAACAAACTTTATCCTGGAATTCAAGTTATTTAAATTTTATTTATGTATTTGCAGCGCAATTTTTCTCTGCGAGAGAGAAAGATGCAAGGGCCTGTGGATGGAGGAGACGGGAGTGGTCGCACAACGTCGACGCAGGATGCAGGAGTTCCGACCGACGCAGGCCTGCACAAGGTGCCGGCGGCGGAGCTGGTGCTGGAGGCTCACCGGAGAAAGCCGGACATCCTCATCATCTACACGGGCGGCACGTTGGGCATGAGGAAGGACGACTCCGGGTCTCTGCGGCCCGTCAGGGGCTACCTCAACTCGCAGCTCGTGCGTAGTCGTCCTCTACCACAATTTAATTAATTTATATTGTTTTCATTTTAATTTTTTTTAATATAAAAATTATTTACAGGCATCGATTGAGGCGTTGAGGGACCCGCGCGTGCCGACATACGACATCATCAACTTCGACCCGCCTATCGACTCCTCCGACATGGAGCCCTCCGGTACGCCCACAGCACACGCAGCACACGCACAGACGTGCGCATGCACACGACTCCAAACCGCTAACGCGCGTCGCGCTGTGTCGTGTCGGTGCGGTTTCTTGTTGAAGACTGGGTGGCGATCGCCACGGTGATCGAGCAGCACTATTGGGACTACCAGGGCTTCCTCATCATCCACGGCACCGACACCATGTCCGTACGTCAACGCCTGATTCGTCATCCTCTGAGCTGGCACTTGTTCGAGCATCCAGGCCAAGTTAGCTGGACACTCGCTCACCACCAACGTGATCATCCCTCTGTCGTGTGCATGCTGGTGCATCCCTCC
This sequence comes from Acanthamoeba healyi, assembly GCA_000826305.1. NCBI lineage: Eukaryota > Discosea > Longamoebia > Acanthamoebidae > Acanthamoeba > Acanthamoeba healyi. Next base: position 4,308 of record CDFA01024370.1, on the reverse strand, counting down.
AGTACACGGCGTCGGCGCTGTCGTTCATGCTGGAGAACCTGGGCAAGATCGTCGTCCTCACCGGCTCTCAGATCCCGCTCGAGAACTCCATCACTGACGCGCGCAGGTTCGTCCCTCATCCTCCTCCTCCGCGTACTCTGCCGTTGTACAGGCTGCTCACGTGCTACACTTGGTTGGTGTGGTGATACCAGGAACCTGATAGCGTCGATGATCATCGCGAAGGAGGTGGACATGCCGGAGGTGGTCATCTTCTTCAACAACAAGATCCTCAGGGGCAACCGTTCCTCTAAGGCCGACAACTGGGGTACGACCACCGTCGTGTGTCGCGTCGTGCGTCCTGATAAGAGGCCAACTAAGACTTGACGATGGCATCGTGCGTGCGTGTACATGTGAAGGCGTGGCCGCCTTCGAGTCGCCCAACTACCCGCCGCTGGGCGTGCTGGGCGTGGACATCCAGATCGACTATCGATTCGTGGCCAGCCAGCCCAAGGGTACATCCTCTCTCCCCACCGCGACTCTGTCACAGTCTCTCCTGCTCTCGAACCTCACGTACACGTCTCTTATCTCGCCGTCTCATGCAGGCAGGTTCAGGGTGTGGAAGAACTTCAACACACGTATCGCCGTCCTGCATCTGGTGCCTGGCTTCGATGTCAAGGTCCGGCTCCGATCCGCAATCACGATGCTCGGATCGGAGGAGATCATCTCAACTCGACGCCTCAGGATAACGCTGACACCACTCACGCCACACACACCCACGCCAGGCTGTAGAGAACTTGTTGCTGCCACCGCTCGAGGGCCTGATCGTCAAGAGCTATGGCTCTGGTACGCTCCTTTTCCTCAGACTCACGCACACGCACAACGCTTGCACACGGTTTGCTGCGGTGCTGTGATAGTGACAGCGCATCTTCGACGCAGGCAACGCGCCATCGAGGAAGCGAGACCTCATCAACGCGCTTCAGAGCGCCATCCAGCGGGGCGTGGTCGTCATCATCACGTCCCAGTGCTACAAGGGTACGACACGCACCCCACTTTCAATCATGTTGCTATCGCGACACTGACGCGACGGGTCTCCCACTCCCACATGCATAGGGCGCGTCCGACAAGCCGACTACGAAACGAGCTTGGGCACCAGCGGAGCCATCATCGGCTGCGACATGACAACAGGTACGTGTGCCTTCAGTGCCCGCTCGACGCGCGCAATCACTCACGCCATGCACCCGCGCAGAGGCGGCGGTGACGAAGCTGGCGTACCTGCTGGGAAAGGGCTATCCGCGGGAGACCGTGCGGCAGCTCATGCTCGACTCGCTCCGCGGCGAACTCACCCTCGAGGACGTCAAGTCCCAGCTCTGAGAGAGGTCAAGCACACAGAGCAAATGAAGTATGTGTGTATGTTCGGCTTGTCAGGTTGCGTTGGGCTCAAGACGAGCGCGGGTGGTGCGTGAGCGGTAGGCTGATGCCGTCAGCGGCGAGTGGGAAGGAGTGCATCGGTGTGTTGGGGGCGGTGACGAGAGTGAGCGGCAGCAGGAGGTTGGCATCGGGGAGCGTCAGCCCGAGTCGGCTTGCGGCGTCGGCAAGCGTCGTGGCCGCCATGCCCGTCTGCGGCGCCGGTAGCGTCCCGAGGTATTCGCCCAGCATGCGGCTAAGCTCCAGCAACTGTTGAAGTCTGTCAGACATCGCGTGTGAGCGCACGCAGCACGCAACGCGCAACACGTAAGCAATGGTGAGTGTCAGTTTGGTAACGAACAGAAAGGCGCAGCTAGACTCGTACCGGTCTTCAAGGTACTGAACACAGCCCTCGGGCGGCAGGCCAGCTTTCCACAGGCCCTCGGTGGCGACTAAGCTCTCGCGAACAAAGTCGGAGCAAGCCGTGCGACCGCCCAGCGTCACCACCGTACCACCAGTGGCACTGCTGCCGCCCGACGAAGAGGCATTGTTGTCTCCGGCACCGCCGCAGCAGAAGACCTGACATCGGAGGTTGGCCACGTCAGCCAGCAGGCAGTAGGCCTGACCGGCCTGGGCCGTCCGCGCCTTGAGGTCGTGCTGGACGCGCTGAGTGAAATCGGCCTCTGAGTCCACCTTGCCCATGGCCATCAGCACTGACAACAGAGCGAGCGTTAGACCGAGCTGATCTACACAGCCAACCAACCATCAATCGAGCGAGTGTGGAGTGAGGAGTGAGGGACGCACCAAAGTGGTCGGCGTAGTAGGGAAGGTGAGAGGCGAAGAGAGTTTGAGAGAGCGTGCAGCGCGATCGGAGGATAGAGCTCATGAGATTGCGGGAAGGCGAGCCCTCCTCCTCGAGCTGAGGATGCTGAGCTCGATCATCGCGGGGCTGAAGCGATAGCATGCTCAGATGCGCCACCAACGCCTCTTCCAACGATCCGCAGCTGTCCCTTCGCTCACTAACGAGGAGAGCGCATGCCAGTTAGTGCGTGGACAACGCCGAGTACGCTGTGCGTGTGCGTGTTTGGTGTCTCAAGGAGTGTAGTACTCTCGTGTCGTCGTTCGGTCTTCTTCGCCTCTGCCCTCGCTCGGCTCGCTTTGGGCGGCCTCGTAGCCCGAGAGGAGACTCTTGAGCGGCGCTGTGCTCGGCAGCATGGGCCCGCGTGGTCGAATGAAGTAGGATAGCAGCGAGAGGAGTGGCCGCAGATGTGAGGGACCGAGGCCGGTGAGGATCGTGCGTGAGGAGGGAAGAGCAGCCGCTTGCGCAGATGGAAACGCCGATGACGATGAGGATGAACAGGAAGTGGAGGTTGACGAAGCTGTGCAGGCGCGGGGAAAGGAGAGAGTCCACGAGAGGTCGGTAGCGAGGAGAGATGTGACAAGGGTGGAGAGGAAGTAGCCGCTGCGAGGGCTGTCCCATCGGGCGCGCATGGCCTCAAGCGTTCGGAGGAAGTCAGACGCGGCCCCTCGTCGCTCTTCGATGACGCCGCCCGCAAAAATGTCGACCCACAGCACTCGCTGCGTCCACAGGTGCCGAATGGTGCAGCAGCAGCAGCAGATGTGAGCAATCACGCACGATCACAACCGCTCACACCACCCGTACGAGTGAAGCAGAGGAGAGCCGTACGTCCAAGCGAGGAGCAGAGACGAGTCTGTTGAAGGCCGTGTGGAAATGGTCAACTGCTCGCACCAGATTGGGCTCCGTTTGAAAAGCCTGTTGGAGTGCAGAAGGTGCAGAGCGCAGAGTGTGAGCTTTGACAGGCCTATGCGCGCGTGCTTGGTGTGTGGCGTGCGCGGACCTCGAGTGAAGTGGGACATTCAGGCGACAGCACGGTACGCAGGAAGTGGCGGAGGAGGTGGTCCACCTCCCGTTCCACGCCGCTCCCAAAGTGCCACAACAAGAAGTCCCGAAACTTGATCTGAAAACGCACGCACGCACCACAACACGCACGCACATTGGCAGTTAGCATTGAGCGCATGGCGTGGTGGCGGCAATCGACGATCGCCAGCAAGCAAGTGGCGGGACAGTTATGTGTGGGGCACACGCGTACATCAAACAGAACCCCGACGGCGAACGTGACCTTGAAGCCCTGTCGAAGTCGAAGCGTGACCAGCCGTGTGATCAAGACGAGGTCGAGCGACGGCAGGAAATGCATCTTGCTGCTTCGACCCTCGAGCGACATGGGCATCGTGCCGAACATCATCTCGCCCAGCGACGGCGGCAGTTTCTGTGTGTGCGTGCATTGCGCGCGTGCAGCAGACGGCGCGCAACCACGTAACGAGGGAGACAGCTGTCACGTGAGTCACTGTGCACCGTGTCTGCGCTAAACTGAACAAAGCGACTAACACCCAAGCGCAGACGCCTGCAGGCAGGCACACGGACCTTGAGCGGAGAGGGCGCGACATCGGGGGACTTTGCGCCGGTGATGTCCTTGCTCTTGTCCTTCTCCGCCGGCCTGCTGTCACGAGCTCGCGAGGCATGAGAGTCAAAGAGCAACTCGGCGCTCCCCTGGCCCGCACGCTCTTGATAGAACTGTTCACGTGCCACACACGTTGTGTCGTGCCGCGCGCTCGCGTCAGACACCACAAGGACGGACACAGGAAGAGGTGAGGAATATGACGTACCACGATGCGGAGGCAGTCGCGTTGCAGGAGAGGCAGTAACCCTTCAAAGCTGTCACGAACGAGGACAGGGCACATCGTAAGATGAGCTGAGATTAGATGGAAATGAAATGCACGCGCAATGCGTGGAGATTCAGGCCTTGCACGCGCAAGCAGCACATAAAGGGGCGGGGGGAGCACGCACTAGAAGTCCTCGCCCTCAGCACCCACGGCCTCGTGGCTGGCCTTGGCCGGCGACGAGAC
>CDFA01024347.1:0-12773 GCA_000826305.1 Acanthamoeba healyi | reverse complement strand
GGGGGGGGGGACAAAAGGGGTCGCTGCCGTTCGCAGGAGGTAGCGATCAAGGTGCTGCATCGACAAGATCTCGATGAGCATTCCCTCAATGCCTTCCGAAAAGAGGTGGAGATCGTGAGTCGCATCTTCCATCCCAACATCTTGCTGTACATGGGTGCCTGCACGATACCCGGCCACATGTGCATCATCACCGAACTTATGCACAAAGGCGACCTCGAATCTCTGCTACATGACGAGAAGGTGCGACGTCGTTCTTCACCTCCAATTTGCCAGCCCATTTTTGTGATCGGCTTGGATCCTCACCACAAATTTCCATGTCTCTCTGGCCCACCCTGCAGGCAGCGTTGCCGATCGTGCTGCGCATGCGAATGGCGAGGGATGCGGCGCTGGGCATGACCTGGCTGCACTCCTCCAACCCCGTATTTATTCACCGTGACTTGAAGACCTCCAACTTGCTGGTGGGCGACGACTACAACATCAAGTTGTGCGATTTTGGTTTGAGCGTGCGTCCTCCCCTCTACCTCCTTTTATTCCTCCCGCTTCACCCATGTGCATGCGTGTTCCTCCTCCTCCTCTGTCTCGACATTCTGACATGGAAACTGACATCGTTCTCGTTCCACTCGATCAGCAAATCAAACAAAGAGGAGAGAACCTGCGCGATGGCGTGGAGGGTGCGAAGGGCACGCCTCTGTGGATGGCGCCCGAGGTGATGGCGGGAGAGATCTTCAATGAAAAGGCCGACGTGTATTCCTTTGGCATCGTCCTGTGGGAAATTCTAACTCGCCTAGAGCCGTTCAAGGGTACTCTCCCCCTCAGTTCTCCACCCTTTTCGTGATTGCTGCGTCTCCCGTGGACGCTCACATCGTGCTGGTCTTCCGTCTGTCCAGAGTTTGACAACTACGAAGAGTTTAGAAATGCCATCTGCAACCGTCATGTGAGGCCTGTTATCCCTCCGGGAACTCACCCAGCGCTCAAGCAGCTAATCGAGGCCTGCTGGCACCACGATCCCACCAAGCGGTACGTCCTCCAGCCTCTCCCTCTTCTCAGTTGATGCACGGGCTCACCAAGCGTATTCGTTCGCAGGCCCGCTTTCCCGGCCATTGTGGCAGCACTGGAGTACATTATCGTCGATACCGGCATCCTGGACAACCACGGCCGGAAGCTGTGGAAGGACTACTTCCTCAAGAAGGTTCCCTTTCCCCATTCACCGTCATAATGGGCTGTTCGTTTATCTAACACTCGGCGGTACGTTACTCTCAACAGGACAAGGTGGGATGGACCGACTTCCTACGAGTCTTCATGAACATCATGCCCTCCACTGAAGATCCCCAGACTCGTATTCTCAACATCAAGTGCCTCTACGCGCTCTTGGGTACAACCACCAGCCGAACAAACAGGCACTAGAACAATGGGCTACTTCGCTAACCGCACGTCACGCACGTTCACAACCACTCCAGTCGAAAAGGGGAGGGACGGTGATGAAATGGTCACGATGGAAGGCTTCGGCAATTTCATCTCGTGGTTCGGTCCTATGCTCTCCGACCAGCTCCCGCCGTTGATGGAACGAGTACGTTCACACGCCCGAGTTCTTCTCCCGCCGCACTGCTTCCCACACCGAGCCTTACCTCCTTTTTATGTTTGTCCCAGGTGCGCTCCGTGCTCAGGAAGAGCTACTTCCACGGCGACATCAGTACCAGGGACGCCGAAGGTCAGCTCGCTGGTAAACAGGTGCGTCACACCAGCTTCTTTAAAGAAGGACCGAGAGCTGCAAGAGAGGAGAATGGTGATTGTGTTTGTGCATTACTTATCGTGCCACAATGGCGTTTAGGTCGGCACCTTCCTGGTGAGGTTCAGCACGTCTTCCCCAGGCTTCTACACCATCTCCAAGGTCGCATCGGACGGCTCCATCCAGCACCAGAGAATCATCCACCACCCCAACCAACCGGCATTCTACATCAATAACAGGGTACTTGTTCTCCCTCTCCTGCTTTGACGCTCTGCTTGACTGTTGCCTCTAGAGAGCGTGACCGCTCATTATCTTCTTCGTTCACGTACCAGGCCTATGCCTCGCTCGAGGATCTGATCAACCAGAACGCGAGGGAGCTCAACCTCATCAGTGCCTGCTTGGGTTCGCGCTTCTCGGCCCTCTTCGTGGAGCAGAGCATATCTGGCTACGTACAGTGATCGCGAGCCTTGGTGCCATCCCAGTGCTTCTTCTCCTGGCCTACCTACGTAGGTGCTAGGACAGTTGTTAAAAGGGGATTGGACAATAGCCTTAGCTTCTTGCACATGTCTTTTAACAGTTGGTGGTTCCCTTGAATAGCACATCCTTGCTAGGTAGGGAGACCAGTTCCCACCTGTGCAGCTGGGTATGCAGCCTTGGGTCACAGATCTCTTCACGTTTGAAAAAGGGACAGAAAAAAAGAAAAGAAAAATGGGTATAAAATAAACGAAAAGGAGAAGAGTTGGAGAAATAGATGCTCATTTTATGTGGACGTCCAAGGCCAGAGAAAGATGCAGCAAGCAGCTTCGACAGGGACAAGCGCAGCACCTATACTAATGAGTGCTCTGAACATCAATGATCTGCCAGGTACTCTTCCCTCCTCGCCCGGTTGGTTTCCTTGTATCGTTGAGCTCATCGTCTGACGTACGTGCGTGTGCGGCCTCGCTGCGACCCCTGCGTGCCCCACATGCAGACGAAGCGCTGCTGGCGGTGTTGCACTACCTGCCGCCGCACGAGATGCTGACGGCCGAGCTGGTGTGCAGGCGCTGGCGCGAGGTGGCGACCGACCACAGCAAGGTCCTGTGGCGGCCCGTCTTTGAGAGCTCGCCCTTCTCGCGCTGGTGGCTGCCCTACCGCCCCTCCCACGACTTTGCCACACTCAAGGGTACGGTGCCGCTTCCTCGTGAGCAGCTTGCACTGTCACTCCGAGTGCACGCCCTGCAGTGTCGAACGAGGCCTAACACTGTGCATGCTCGCTGAACACAGAGGCGAAGGGGAGCAAGCCACAGAGGAAGATCGACTACAAATGGGAGTACTTGACGAAGAGCAAGTGCACGGACCGCTGGCTCAAGTTCGCTTCGTTTCGTCGCATCAGCCGTGGCGTACGCTTCAATCCTGGCAGTCGATGGTCCTGTTGCTTTCGGTGCCAGCGAGCTTACTCCTCTCTCCCCTCAGTTACGCGATCACGGCGATGACTACGGCGGAGTCGTCAAGTGGTCTCGGAACGAAAGCGCAGGCGGTGGCCTGGGTCCTGTACGACATATCTCATCTGCCATTCATCAATCTCACCACTTTCTCACACTTCTGCACTTCTTCCTCAACACGTTAGAGTCGTATAGCCATTCGCGCCCTTCTCGTTGGTGGCGGCAGTGTCGGCTGCCATGCGCTCTCATCGGCGTTGGGCAAGTATGCACTCCCTCTTTGTCCCGTCTGACGTACCGTGCACTGACAAGATACGAAAAATCGACAGGCTGTTTCCTGGCGTGTGCATTTCGCTGGACCAGGGCGTGGACGTGCTGACGAGCCCGCTCTCGCGCGTTCAACTGGTCATCACCCGCGACGAAGAGGTCGAAGCCGAGGCATTGCTCACCTTCAAGCGCGAGGTAGCCGGGACACCGTTTACGTTTGGCTCGTTGCCGCTTGAGGTCGAGCTCGAAGTGGCCGACATCGGTACGATGGCCTCACGCCTTGATGTGGTTCTGCTTGTGACCCAGTTCAAAGCGCACTGCTCACGCGTGCGTATGTGATGGGTGCGAAGTTTCTCTTGAGCGAAGCGAGCTAGTGCGGAATGAACTCTTTGAAAGCGTAAGGCCGACGGTGGTGTTGGCTGCCTTCTCGCTGGAGGACTTTAGGTCGTTTAACAAACTATGTGAGACTGTACGTAATGTGTGCGTATGCGCGTGTGTGTGTTTGTGTGCGTGTGTCTGATTCAATCAAGGGTAATGGACACTGCAGGTGCTGCCCGCAGTGCGCGCACGGTTTAATGATTTGCCAATCTTGCTGGTGGGCACTAAGTCCGACACAAGACAAGGCACCAACGTCCCTGACGAATTCAATACGTTCTTCCACGTCAACACCGCCGGCCCGGACTACCATCAGGTACACTCACATGACTCATTGACGATCAGACAGCGACAAATGTAAGCTATCACGCTCGGGTAGCTGATGAAGCGGTGCCCATTTTCAACCCTATAGGGGCTGGAGCTGGCGCACGAGGTCAACGCCAGGAACTACGTCGAGTGCTCGATCCTTACCCGCGAGGGGCTCGGAGCAGTATTGAGCGAAACCGCCGAACTTGGTATGCCTCCCTCGGCAACGTCACTGTGGCCCGCATCGCGTTCGACATTCACACCGCTTGCGTTGCTCGTGGACGCACGTGTTTAGGTGTGCGACACACACTGCAGTTCTTTGCGCGGATGGACCGAGAGAGCATGCCCAATGGCTTGCACTGGGAGGGCGGGAACGACGACCAGGCGGAGGTCCACGAGACCATCCGCTGCGACGGCTGCGGGGTACGCACACACCACCAACCTCAGCCTCTCTCTGCTCCGTAACTAGTGCTCACGCGAGGAGGTTACGAACAGGTGGGGCCTGTTGTGGGGAACTGCTACAAGTGCGATACGTGCCCGGACTATCATCTGTGCGAGGCGTGCTTCCAGAGCAGGGCCCATCAGCCCGACCACACGTTCAAGCTATGGCATACCAAGAAGCGACAGCGCGTCAAGAGGTAAGAAGGATCTCCTCGACCTCCTTCGCATGCGGGGGGACGTGTCTGTGGCTCACACCTCATGTGTGTACACAGACACACGTACAGGACGACGTCGTTCCGCAAGGGCTTTCGCCATCACAGCTCCTTCACAGACGATGATGACGAGAAGGAAGAAGAGGGAGGAGCTGAGCGAGGAGAATCGGCCGACGGAGTGCCGCTCTCGGATCTGTTGCGCGAGGCGGAGGCAGAGGGGAGGAACGAGGCGGCGACTGCTGCGGAGGAGGTGAAGAGGGAGAAGGAGGAGATCAAGAAGAAGGGAAGCGAGTCGTTCAAGAAGACGGGCCTGGGGGACAGCTGGAAGGAGTCGGTGGAGGACATCTTCCGCATGTTCTCTAAGTCGCCCGAGTCCAAGGTCAAGCGCAAGCGATCATCGTCCTCGTCCTCAGCATCGTCCTCGGACGGAGCCGATGACCTGGCCAACAGTGTCCCCCCCACCACCACGAGGCCATCGTCGAGTCCCATCCCGACCAAGAAGCCGCGAACAGACCAGAGCGAATAAAGAAGGAAGAGGTGCAGCTGTGACGAGCGACGTGAAAGCTAGCCGCGGCTGCAACAACCCGGCACTCTGCTTCATTAGAAGTACCTCGTCCAGCCAAAGACGCCGCGGGGCGTCATCTCCGGAACGAACTTTGTGAGGCGCTGCCACATGACCGGCGAGACGCCGTCGTAGACCATGCCACCCACCTGCTGGATTCTCTCGGGCATCGCCCAACGCAGGCATCGCAGGAACCGGGCCTTCTGACCTGCAGCGAGCAAGAGGCGACACGTGGATTCAGCAACGGTGAAGGCTCTGAGAGCGAGCGAGAGAGAGAGGCCCATACCCAGCAGAGGCGCAAAGTTGATCACGAACGGCACCAGCACGGCCCACTTCTCGGCCGAAGTTGACTCCCAGATCTTGCGCGTCTGCAGAGAAAGGGACCACAAGAAGACGAGTCAGCGACAGCAGCAGCAAGTCGAGAACAAACTTGCAGGTGAATGGCTCTGTTTGTTACCAGCTGGCGGGTGATCTTGGGACTGAAGTACTTCTTGGGGACGTGGTTGACGTAGAGCTCCTCGTAGTCCAAGTGCTCGATCAGGTGTTCAATTAAGATTGGCATCATCTTCTTCAAGTCCTCCACGGCCTGTGTGCGCAGCACTATGTTGGTTGGTGCTAGTGTGCATTGGGCGGCTGTGTGCGTACGCTTGAATTTTGACCGTTGACGAGACTGTCCACAGCGCTGGCAGCTTCCGCCAGCTCATGTTCGCCCTCTGTGTGTTCCTGCAAGAGCGTGGCGATCAGTGAGAAACACAGCCTTGCAGATTTAGACTTACGACACCAGCGGCGCGCGGTACCTTGGTGACGAAGCGACAGTAGCCGGGGAAGTAGCCATTGATGAAGGGGTACAGGATCTGCTCCTCATGGTTGGAGTGTTCGGCGTGCATCAACTGGATGGTCTTGAAGATTCGCACAAAGCGCACGATGCTCCTCTCATCATCGGCAGCCAGGAAGCGAGTATATCTATCGAGACGCACACACTCAAACACATGAGTGTCACACGTGGCGATACGAGTGCAACCAACGTCGTGGCGTGCATGAGTCGACGTACCTTTCCAGCTTCTTGACGGCGCCACGAAGGGCAAAGTGGGTGATCTTCATGAAGGAGAGCGGACCCCACTTCTCGTTGGGCACGAACAGGTCGGCTCGCTTCTGCAGGAGCACCAGAGTGTGAAGGGCACACATGGCGACAACGAAGGTGACCAGGATCAACGACATCCAGCTGAGCGCCTTGAGCAAGTCGGACTGGACGAGCTTGTAATAATCCATGGTCACGACCGCCAGCGTGGCCAGCGGGAACGTGTAGCCCCAGTAGCTCATCTCGAACCTGCGTGGTGACTCGCACGTTCAGAGCTATGCACAACACACGCCGCTGTGGCTGTGCGCGTTTACCTGTTGCGGCCAAAGTAGTGACAGAGAGTCATGTAGGCAAAGACGAGGAAGATGCCGACCGCGGCGAAGAAAAGCATTCTGTGATCGCAGAAGCACCAAAAGTACGTGAGCGAAGATGAGGCTTGGGAATGGTCGAGGGATGTCCTTACCGAGGGTAGTAGTCCAAGTCCCAAGGGTCGCAGTGACAGTTGGCCGTCTTGATAGCGAGGTAGGAGCTGCAGGCCACGGAGATGGCAGCCAGCCATACGAACAGCGACGAGGTCAATCGGTCATCTGTTGTTGAGCGACACAGAAACATCAGCCTTGCATTGGTGACGCAGCCTCCCGCCTGATCTATGTACCCAAGGCCTCGCGAGTTGTGACGCGGAGAACCGACATGACGAACAGCGGGATCCAGTAGAGGATCGCGAATCCGTACCACAGCCAAGCAACCTGGAATGTATCCAATCAGGCTAGAGTTGCGTCAAGGGAATTCACTGAGGCGAAGAGTGTACCTCATCGTAGCCGTCGTCGAGCCTGGGCGCCACAAGTGCAGCGACGAGGTTGCCCACTACGGGGATCATCCAGTTGGGATTGATAGTCTCTATGTAGTGAGGTACAAGAGCCCAGCGCGCCACCGCATTCACGCCCAAGAAGAGCTGAACCGGTGCGGCGATCCACTGCATACGCGCACCACCAGAACGAGGCATCGTTGCCATATGTTGTTGAGCATGCAACCTGATAAACTAGACCAGGGAACACGTACGAAGAGCACTTTTGCCAGGTCGTTGTGGTCGCTTTCGATGAGGAAGGAGAGCAGCAGGATGTCGATCGTTACGGCGGAGAAAAAAGGTCCCTGAACTGTGTCCATTAGGTCACGAGTTGCATCAGGCCGATGTGCGATGGGAGTTGATATGTGGGAGAGGAAGAGGCGGTACTGGGGCAATCCCACTCGGACAAGACCTTGCGAGGGTAGAGGAACATCTTGACAATGTACATCACAGCCAAGAGAAGGAGCAAGGCTGCGCCGGCAATGCCGAACGTAGCCCACCATCCCTTGCCAGTGCCCTCGAAGACGGCGTCGCACACTCGCCTAGCGCCTCCCTGATTAGCGATCTATGCGAGCGGAGCGAGAGAGGTGTATCGCACCAGGCAACAGCCATACCCAGGATGCCCATGGGGACACCCATGTAAGTGATCTTCATGTTCCTGATGGGGTTCCACTCGTAGCGGATCATTTCTTCGGTGTGCGGGGTACCACGAGCAGCACGTCTCTCATTGAGCCTTTGTAGATGCGCCAAACACCACGCACTAGTGAGGAGCTGGATGGACAATAAAAAGGAAGTGGGTAGAACACGCACTTGCGGCCATCGTTCTCCTCGAAGTTCTCGAGCTCTTGTTCTTTGTAGATGAGGTTGATGATCTCCTTGACCTCCTTCTCCTTGAACTTGGGCTCGAACGACATTTGCTTCTTCCCGTCGAGCAGCTTGCCTTGCCATATGCGCTGGCATAGTGAGTTGCGTGACTTGGAGCCCTTCTTCAGGTCCTCGGTCTCGAGGTCGGACCAGCCGTCCATCTCATCCTGAGCTTCATCTTCCTTCCCCTTCCCCTTGCCGTCGTTCTTGTCGGATCGCTCGTCCATCTCGTTGCCGTCTTCCTTCTTGGCCTTCTGCTGGGGAGCGCCGCTGTGTGCGTTGTCAAACATCACAAACACCTTGAACGGAGGACATTTCTGTAGAGTGCATGTGGTATTAGCTCGGAGGAAGGCTAGGAGCAAAGACCGAGAGGTCCAGATAGCATCATCGTGTGAGTACGTACGTCGCACAGCCAAGAGAACACGACAGAGCCAATGGGCCACGAGCGTTCCTCCGAGAGAGCTTCCTCGGTCTCGTCGAGGGAATCCTCGCAGATGTCAAACACGTGATGGCTGACGACCTTCAGCTTGACGGCCATCGAGAACATCATGCACCCGGCACAGAACCCAAACACTCCCTGTGCGACATTGTGGTTGGTGAGAGGTTGTGATCGTGAGCTGATCGCCTCACATCAGCATCTGACACTAACCTGCGGGGAAAGCTGTATGCACCTCCAAGCCAGCGGCAACGGCGAGCGCGCCCAGGATAACCTGGCCCGTGATGAAGAAGCCCTCGCCGTCGCCAGCGCCGTAGCCGCCTTCGCCGCCCACGAAGAGGAAGAGCGTGGCCAAGCCAGAGAACATGATGCCACACAAGGCAGCGAACTGCTTGGGCGGACCGGCCACGATCTCTCGCTTGAAGTAGAAGGCAAACAGCTCTGCGATCGTGCCCTGAATAGAAGCTCTTCCTCCCGCAAACAATCTTTCCAGATTTATGCCAACGAATTAATTAAATCTCAATTCGAATTGAAACGCAAAATTGAGATGAAGGATAGGCAGGCGACAGTCACACATGTACCTCAGCACAAAGTCAGCGAGCATGCCTGCGATGGCGTAGCGCATGATCCCATTTTTTCTGAAGATGATGCCGAGGATGCAGACGATTACGACTTGCAGGGCCGTGAAGCGCGCGTTCACCGCGTTGACGTTGGCGGGAAACCAAAACAGCGGCCCGCTCCACGCCTTGGGGCTGCGGCCTATCATGTCTCCCTCTCCCTTGTCTTCTTCTCTTTCGCGATTAGAGCGAGTCTCTCCAGAGTTCGTGACTGACCACCACCGGTGGGCTTTGCTTTGACCAAGTGTTGCTTCACCAGGGCGTCCATGGACACATAAAAGGACATTGCGATGTCCAAAGAAGGAAGTTGTAACTCAGAAAGGATAAATTGACATGTTAGGCGTCGGTTGATGAGGTATCACAAAATGATGATGTGGTAGGGCGAGAACTTTGATTGGGGGGGTGGGGGGAGGGGGAGAGGACGTAGCTCAGCTGTCGCTTTGGCCAAAGAAGCCGCGGATGGTGTGGGAGAAGGAGGATGAGGAAAAGAGCGATCCAGCAGTGGTGGTGGGTGTTGAACCGCTGCCACCGGACGAGGGCGAGGGGCCGCGCACGCTGGCGACGAGGCTCCGCGGTTCGCACTCGAGGGACAGCTGGTAGAGCCGGTCGTCGGCCTCTCGGTTGCGGTTTGCGCTCCCCACCTCGCGCTCCACCGCGGCGAGTGTGCTCTCGATGAAGTCGCGCACCTTGGGCAGCGTCTCAAAGGCGAACGGCTTACGCTGGAAGTTGATGAGATCGACGATGGCCACCGCGACCCGCCTTCGCTTCTCAAAGTTGATGATGACAATATCGACAGGCTCCTGGTCGCTCTCGCCACCCTCCACGGGGAACACGTTGGGATTGCCCTCCTCGATGAACGTGAGATCGCTCAGGTACACTCCTGTGTGCGTGAGGTGACGATCAGCACGATCACAGCTTGCGCGGAATGGAGCAATCTAGCGGCGGGCGAGGGATCGATACCGAGGTAGGGAAGGCAGGGAGGCTCAGCGCACTTGACGGTCTCGCGGTAGGCCTTGTAGTTGCCGTTGGTGAAGGCGGCAAAGTCCTCGTACACCGCCTTAGCCCTCTGTGGCAGGCCTTCGAACGTGCGCTGCGCACGACACAGAGAGAGGAGACACGATGACAGGCGCGGGTGAGATCCTAGCAAAGAGTCTGGCTCGTCTAGTCGATGAACATAGAGACCGGGCTTACCTTGAGCCGGTGTATGGGCGAGGAGTAGAGCGCCGACACGATCTCCATCATGCCGTTGTAGTTTTGCACCTTCTGGCACTCGACGGCGACGTTGATGAAGAAGTTCAGCACCTTGGCCCTCTGAGCCAGGTCCTTCTCGCGCAGGATTCGCAGCATCACGCAGGAGCTCATCAGGTTGAAGCGGCGGATGAGTTCGAGCACGTTGGGTGCGCTCTGCTGCTCTTTGCTCCATCTCTGCAGTTCACACCAAACGCCATCATAGGGCGAGTTCGTTTAGACATGTGCGCAATGTCGTGTGGACCACGCACAGGGTGAAGAAGCGTACGAGGTCCAGGCATTCGGTGGGCTGGATCTTCTTGTAGAACGTGAACTCGGAGAGCGCCATCTGCCGAGCCAGCTCGGTGGGGTGGAGATCGGTCCAGTCCTTGAGGAGGACGGGCGGCTTGATGGGTTTGGGCACGTCGCCCACCGCGACCATCGACAGCTCCTGTCCGGTCGCCTGCAACACCACGAAGGTGACCCTCGTCAGCTGTGCAACCACATCGTAGAGAGGACGACGCACGCGACGTACCTTGCGCGAGATCATATAGAGGAGCTTGTGCGCAGGCTTGGTGAAGTGTGCATCGGTGGCCAGCTTGTCGGTGAGGAACTGCGTGAGGCGCATCTGGCGCGCGTCGAGTCCCTCAAAGTCGTACCAATAGCTCTCCACCCACGTCTTGACCACGAACCAGATCTTGCTCCTCACCGTGAGCCTGTACAGCTCCCAGTCCTCCTTAGAGCGGCCCTGTCGCAGTCTCGACGGAATCGCGTATCTGCACACCAGCCAATCTCGTCAGTACCGCTAGGACAAGCGCGTGCACGCACATACGGGGAAAGTGAGTGTGTGTAGCGGGTGACGGACCGTCGCACGAGTAGGTCGATGAGCTCATCGGGTGACGAAAAGGAGTGGAGCGTAAGCAGGAAGGATTGCACAAAGAATGGATCGTGGCCTTGATCGCCCGTCAACCGTTCCACCAGCTTTGTGAGTGTTCTGTCAGGAGAGGAAAAGAAGCCCTGACGTCAGCACCGCGTCGTGGCCATCACTTTGAGGCCACATCACATTGCACGCACATACCCGCCAATTAGCACTCCCTCGGCGTTAAACCTCGTGTTATAGTAGTTGTCCTCCTCGTCGAATGGATACAACGAAGCGTCCTCGCTATTTGAGACAGCCAACAGCGTCAGCTTCCTCCACCTTTGACTGGATGGCGCCTAACCAAGAGTGAGCCAGCGTACCTCTCTTCCTCCTCGTCCTGTTCCTCGTCTTCCTGCTCTTTCGTTTGGGTTTCTCCGTCATGACGTTCCTCAGTGCTGTGACGTCGGTGCGGTGCGGTGCGGTGAGTGAATGAGTTGCAACGATCTTGGCCTGCAGCAAAAGACATACCCTGCCAGCTGTGCGGCCTCCTGCTCGAGGTCCGAGTCGAAGAGCCAGGCATGATAGAGGATGAAGAGGGATGTGAGGCGGTTCACCAAGTGAATGATGTCGATGTTCGCCATTGGCTCGCCCGCCTTGAACAGTAGCGTGGGCCCGACCACGGTCGCCAGAGCCTGAATCACACACGGTGTGAGGGTTCATCGCCAGCATCGCTGCTTGCCTATGTGGGGCCACGTACTGCTATGTTCATGCGGTTGATGTGCTCGTACTGGAGGACTAGTGCCCAGTACTCGACCAGCCGCCTGAGCGTGGCTCTGTTAACCGGAGGGAGCAGCTGGAGGGTGTCTTTGACGCCCCACAGCACAGCATCGCTCTGTTCGTGTGACGCGTGAGCACGATCACAGAAAGCCTCAAGAATCCGAACCTCACACGTACATCGTCGTTGTCCTGTTGGCAGACCGAAACCCACCGGTCATAGAGTTGGGAGGTGAGCAAGGGCTCGGGCAACTCGCGTAGGAACGCCTTGAGTAGGTTGGCCACGTTGTTGATGTTCTTCTCTCCGCTAAAGTCGATCGGTTCGCCTGTTGTGTGCATCACACATCAGCACGAAACTATCTAGCATTCGTTCAGAACGAGGAAGGCGTTACCCTTCTCGAACTTGGCGCGTAGCTGGTTCATCTGCATCGTACTACCGGCCTCGCGGAAAATTCCCTCGGACATTGCGCCTGGTCATAGGTGGATCAGAAATCAACCATCCATCGATTGGGTGGCGTGTTGGCTCAGAGGCGCGCGGGGACAAACCGTTTTGCTTGTGAAGGACCTCCAGAGCCCTCGCGACAAGAAGCGGAACCTGCAGGGTGGGATGGGTTTCTCGTTGCCTCTCCATGAGCTCCTCCAGTGCCACGCCGTACACTCGACCATTCCCTGCTGCCCACAACAATCAGTTAGGTTTGTCACACGACTTTGTGTGTTCGTGCGTGTGCGGTGACTGTAGTACAACCTGTGGTAGGAGCGGCAGGCGG